>ML264216.1:49427-119332 GCA_005239495.1 Nicotiana undulata
GGGGGGGGGGGGGGGGTTTAAGCATTTAGGGTTTTAAAGACAACCTAGAAAGATAAGAAAAACCTCAAATGTTGCTGGTTTAAACCCAAAAGGTCACAGACCTTGCTTGAATAGCCGGAGATGGCAGGAGATGGCTGAAGGATGACGAGCACAGGCCCAAGTGGTAGGAGGATTAACCCAGGTATCTTGAAGACCTTAGAGATGGCAAACACTGGCGTGAGGGAACCACATGAGGCAGGAGGATGGTGAGAGCTTCATGATCTCCGGCGAAGAGATGGCCGGAGAAGGCGAAGAGGTTCATCGGAGCCCAAAGAGACAGGAAGTCTCTAGAAGAGACTTAGAGAGATAGAGAGAGAGTAGAGAGATGAGGGGCCAGTGAGAATGAGAGAGGTCGGGGGGGTTAGTCTGAGTTTAATTAAGGTAACAATGATGTGGGCTGTTGATTTAATTTGATCAACGGCTCAGATTGGTTCGGGGTTGGGCCGGGTAGGAAATTGCTTTGGGTTGGGTAGGTAATTGGGTTAAAGGGTCCGGGTAAATTGGGTTGAAATCAAAATTAAAAGTGGCTAGATTTTAAATACCCATAAAATTAGGTAAGTAATTAATAACATAGCTAATAATTATATAAAAATAAAATTAATGCTAGGTAAACAAAATTTATGGTAATTAACTAATATTAATATATAAAAATGACTAATTATAGAATTAAAAATAGCATAAATGCGTAATTGGGCCATAGTTGCAAAATTTATGTAATTATAGCTAAATAGTGCAAAATTGGTTAATTTGTGAAATAATTAAATCCTAATAGGATTAAAAAATGATATATTGAGCTAGGAAGAATTTTGAAATTATGTATAATACAATTTATGAATAATTTATGAATATAAAATACTAAATACATAGGAAAGTAAATTGATAAAAATATGAAAAATTATGGAAAAAATACCATTCCTTATGAAAAGTGATTTTGAAGGTAATATGCAAGTGTGAAAATAATTTTGAGAATAAATTGGGTATCAACAGCTTCCCTCTTTACCCGGGAAGGATGAAAGAGTTGTCGGGTAAAGATATGATGGCCAATTTTGACCGAGTGGAAATAATTTGAAAGATTTAGGCCGCACCCTGGTTTTTGAGCTGCCTACATATCCCTGGTTTTACAGGAATCAGGCCGTATGTAGTTCAGGAGCCACTGACGAAGTATACCAGTGAAGGTTTACAAGAACAGACACAAGGTGCAGGGTTGGGTGAACAAGCGGCTTACGGGGTAGTTAGGAGAACTGGAGCGGGACTGCTCCTGCCAGGATGGCTGTTGCTTGCCGGGTTACCTGCAAATGAGTAATACAAGCATATCGTGCGTAATTTAAACATGATGCAAATTCCTGTTGGACCATGAATGTTGTCTTCGGACGGTTAAGGATGACATCCTCAGACGATGACGTCCTGAGCCATGAATTGCTTGATGCAGGATTCGCAGGACATGAAATGATGTTCTCGGGCCATGAAGATGGTGCCTCCGAACCATGATGCCTTTGAATGATGATATGCAAACTGATAAAAGAGATCCTCAGGCCATGACATGGTGTTCTCGGGCCATGAAGATGGTGCCTCCGAACGATGACGCCTTTGGATAAGTTTTGCGATATTTCAGCCCATGAAGATGCAATGGTATGATGCTAACAAGATAGAGCTTAGTCTTGCAAATTAAAGGGGCAGATCTTAGCCCGAAAGGAAAGCGAAGTAAATAATGCTAGAGGTGGAGGTTGCTTTTTGAAAAGTAAATGGGAGGCAACATTTAGCCTCGGAAGGCAGAATGGTAGCCTTATGAAAATGCAGATAGAGGTAGAGCTTAACCATGGAAGGCAGAAAGGTAGCCTTATGCAAGATGCGAATGCAGATGGAGACAGTGTTTAGTCTCGAAAGACAGAATGGTAGTCTTATGCAAGTTGGAGGGTAGAATAGTACCCTTAGGCAATGCAGATGGAGGTAGCGTTTAACCTCGGAAGGCAGAATGGTAGCCTTATGCAAGTTGGAAGGCAGAATAGTAGCCTTATGCAATGCAGATGGAGGTAGCATTTAACCTCGGAAGGTAGAATGGTAGACTTATGCAAGATGAAAGGTAGAATAGTAGCCTTATGCAATGCAGATGGAGGTAGCGTTTAACCTCGGAAGGCAGAATAGTAGCCTTATGCAATGAATAAAATGACAGTAGGAATTCTTAGCTGGTGATAAATTGCGGCACTGTGATTGTTGTGAGTATTGTGATAATTGAAGCATCGTTTGTGCTGATAATAAATGTCGGCATATGCGACGAGTTTGAGAAGTGCGTCTTTGAACAATATATGTCCTTCAGGCGGATAGTATGTTTTTTGGGCCTTTGCAATATTCATGCCTGCATCCAAAGAAAAATCGTGAGTTCTGTAAGGGGAAAGGTTAGTTTGCATTTCCACTGGCTTTACTTGACTCGCTCACATGATCATGATGATACTGTCTGTATCATTAGGGAAGCGTTTGCTAAACAAGTTGTTTCAAAGAAATAAATATGCATGATTTTATAAAAGTATAATTTAAGCATATAATCTAAAATAGTTTTAGATGAACCGACGACCGTGATACGGTTCGAGACATTGCGACCTCTCCTACCACGGAGTTTTGAGGGTCCTCCTCAAAATTCTGCCCCCGTTTGATGGTTCAATACTTCTTACTGTTGCCCATGCGGCGATTGGTTCTCAAAATTCTGCCCCAGATTCCAATTGTGGGAGAAATGGGATTTTTATTGAATTGTGACCGAACCCATAGGGCTGCCTACGTATCCCCTCTTAAACGGGAATCAGGTCAGGCATAGTTCAATTTACATTGTTGATAAAAGCATAAAGAGTTACACATAATAGCATTTGACTGCATCTGAATTGATTGGTTTCAGCCAAACCTCTCCGTCCATTTCTGTCAGTATGAGTGCTCCTCTTGTTAACACTCTGTGAACCATGTTCGGACCCTGCCAGTTGTGAGAGAATTTCCCCTTGGCTTCATCTTGATGTGGAAAGATTTTCTTTAACACCAGCTGCCTTGGTGTGAATCGTCTCGGCTTGACTTTCTTGTTGAAGGCTTTGGTCATTCTGCTCTGATAGAGTTGACCATGACAGACTGCATTCATTCTCTTTCCTTCTATGAGGGCTAGTTGCTCATAACGGCTCTTTACCCATTCTGTGTTGCTGAGCTCAGCTTCTTGTATGATTCTTAGAGATGGAATCTCAACTTCGGCAGGAATAACAGCTTATGTACCGTAAACTAGCATATAAGAAGTTGCCATGTTTGATGTGCGGACTGTAGTGCGGTATCCCAATAGGGAAAATGACAACTTTTCATGCCACTGCTTGTGCTTTTCTATCATCTTCCTTAGTATCTTCTTGATGTTTTTGTTGGTGGCCTCTACATCTCCATTCATCTGAGGTCTTTATGTTGTGGAGTTCTTATGTTTGATCTTGAAAGTTTCACACATAGCTTTCATCAAATCACTGTCGAGATTAGAACCATTGTCGGTAATACTCGACTCTGGAACTCCGAACCGACAAACAATGTGATCGCGGACAAAGTCGGCCACAACTTTCTTAGTAACTGCTTTGCGGGAGGCTGCCTTGACCCATTTAGTGAAGTAATCTATGGCTACCAGAATGAACATGTGTTGGTTGGAGGCGGCGGGCTCGATTGGTCCAATAACATCCATGCCCCAGGTGGCGAACGACCATGGTGAACTTGTTGCATTGAGCTCACTTGGAGGTACCTTTATCATGTCTCCATGTATCTGACAGCGGTGGCATTTTCGAACGTACTGGATGCAGTCCGTTTCCATAGTCATCCAAAAGTAACCAGCTCGGAGTATCTTGTTTGCCAGAACAAAATCGTTCATATGTGGACCGCAGGTCCCAGCATGAATTTCTTCCAGTAGTTTTGATGCTTCTTTTGCGTCGACACACCTTAATAATCCCAAGTCGGGAGTCCTCCTATACAGGATTCCTCCGCTGTGAAAGAAATTGTTGGACAACCTCCGAAGTGTGCCTTTTTTAGTGGAATTTGCAAGCTTTGGGTAATCTCCTTTTGCCAAATACTCCTTGATATCATGAAACCAAGGATTTCCGTCCGCTGCTTCTTCAACATGCGCACAATAAGCTGGCTGATTATGGATTTTCACTGGGATGGGATCAATCAAATTTTGGTCTGGATGCTGAATCATAGAAGACAGAGTAGCCAATGCATCGGCAAACTCAATCTGGATTCTGGGGACGTGCCAGAATTCTATCTTCGTGAACCTCTTTCTCAATTCCTGTACGTGATGCAGATATGGTAGTATTTTGGAATTCTTGGGTTCCCATTCTCCTTGTACCTGATGTACCAATAAATCTGAATCACCGATCACTAACAACTCTTGGATGTTCATGTCAATGGCCATGTTGAGCCCTAAGATACAAGCTTCATACTCTGCCATATTGTTGGTGCAGGGGAACCTGAGCTTGGCGGATACCGGATAATGCTGACCGGTTTTCGATATTAGGACTGCTCCAATTCCGACTCCTTTGAAGTTTGTTGCTCCATCAAAGAACATCCTCCAACCGTCGTAGGATTCTGCAATGTCTTCTCCTACGAATGATACCTCATCATCGGGGAAATACGTTTTTAGGGGTCCGTATTCTCCATCCATAGGATTCTCAGCAATGTGGTCTGCCAGTGCCTGTACCTTGACTGCTTTCTGAGTTACATAAACAATGTCGAACTCGCTCAGCAGGATTTGCCACTTGGCTAACTTGCCAGTAGGCATGGGCTTATGAAAGATGTGCTTCAAGGGATCCATCCTTGATATGAGATATGTGGTGTAGGCATAGAAGTAGTGCCTCAGCTTTTGAGCGACCCAAGTCAAAGCACAGGAGGTGCATTCCAGAAGAGAATACTGAGCCTCATACGGAGTGAACTTCTTGCTGAGGTAATAAATAGCTTGCTCCTTCCTTCCTGTTTCATCATGTTGCCCCAGAACGCAACCGAAAGCTCCATCTAATACGGCAAGGTAGAGTAACAGAGGTCTACCTGGCTCAGGTGGTACTAGGACTGGTGGCGTTGACAAATATTCCTTGATTCTATCGAAAGCCTTTTGGCACTCATCAATCCATTTGGTTGCAGCGTCCTTCTTCAGCATCTTGAAGATCGGCTCACATATGACTATAGATTGTGCTATAAACCAGCTGATGTAATTAAGCCTTCCTAAGAAGATCATCACATCTTTCTTGTTCCTTGGGAGTGGTAATTCTTGAATGGATTTGACCTTTGACGAACCCAATTCTATTCCCCGGTGGCTCACAATAAACCCCAACAACTTCCCAGCAGGAACCCCAAATGCACACTTCGCGGGGTTCAGCTTGAGATTGTATTTTTGAAACCTATTGAAGAACTTCCTCAAATCCTCTATGTGGACACTGGCTTTCTTGGACTTGATAATAACATCATCCACGTATACCTCGATCTCCTTGTGAATCATGACGTGGAATATGGTGGTCATAGCCCTCATGTAGGTGGCCCCTGCATTTTTCAGGTTGAATGGCATCATCTTGTAACAATACACTCCCCACGGCGTAATGAAATCCGTTTTCTCAGCATCCTCCTCATCCATCCAAATCTGGTGATAACCAGCGAAGCAATCCACAAATGATTGTAGTTCATGCTTGGCGTAATTGTCAATCAGGATGTGTATATTCGGCAAAGGGAAGTCGTCTTTCGGACTAGCCCGGTTGAGGTCCCTGTAGTCGACACAGGCTCTGACCTTCCCTTCCTTCTTTGGCACATGCACGATGTTGGCTAATCATGTCGGGTATTCAACTACCCGGAGAACTTTGGCATTGATCTGCCTGGTAACTTCTTCCTTGATTTTCAAACTCATATCAGGTTTGAATTTTTTGAGCTTTTGCTTTACCGGTGGACACATTGGATTGGTTGGCAGTTTATGAGCCACAATAGACGTACTTAGACCAGTCATGTCATCATACGACCAGGCGAAGATGTCCTCATATTCCTTCAGAAACTCTGTGTATTCTTTCTTTTCTGACGGTGACAGATGAATGTTGATCCGTGTTTCCTTGACGTTTTCCAAATTTCCCAGGTTGATAACCTCAGTGTCGTCCAGGTTGAACTTAGGTCTGTTCTCAAAGTTTTCAACTTCTTTGACAATCTCGTCAGGTATATCATCTTCCTCTAAATCGGTGTCTGTTTGCTGCGTTGTCTCATTGCATGTCACAGTCATGGATTCATCAAGACAAGTAATAGTAATGCTGTATAGATAAAGTAGTGAGAGAAAAACAACAGTAATAAATATTGATTCATAAAACTTAAAATTTCTTTTGGTAAATTGAATGAATGTTTTGAACATTGAATATCTTATTGCAGGAATTGAAAATGCGAAAAGAAAATCATTTAGTAAAAAAGACAATGAACACTGCTTGTTTTAGCCTTGCTACCCCGAGGCTCGTCGGCTTTGGTTGTCCTGATAGACCAGTTCTTGAGATATGTCCCCTTGCTTACAGTATGTATAGAAGGGCCTTCCTCCCCCTCCTCCTCGAGAATAACACAACAGTCCATGTCACTATCCTCCAGGAACAAATTCCTCAATGCGGCGAGTGTTTCCTCTCCGTCTGACACATAAATAATGTCAACCTGTTGGAAGGTCTGCTCCAGATGCGGTATCGGCTGCTCCACTGGGTAATAAGGACCGCGCCAAGGTGGAAACCAGTCGTTGTACTCTTTCCAAGTGTAGTCGTATCCTAGACCAAAAGTGGTGAAATGGCTTTTGATCTTGATAGGTTTGGAGATTCCTTGAAGCTTCTTGTTGAGCCCTCTGCCAGGCTCGTACCCATTCCAATTGAGTATACTCTCGATCTTGCTATCCCACCATTTATCCTTGTCGATGGCATTGACCCATTCAATGTGGTGGTAAGTTTCTCCACCCAAATTTCTTCTTCCTCCGATCATCGGAATAGTATGGCGATTGTAAATAGGGTTGCTACCGTCACCATGAATTATCACCTCTTGGTGGTTCCACTCGAACTTCATTGCCTGATGTAGTGTTGATTCTACGACCCCAGTAGCATGGATCCATGGTCGTCCCAATAACAGATTGTTGGACGCTGGCACATCTATCACCTGGAAGTCAACCTCGAACCAAGTTGGTCCCATTTGCAGGCATATGCTTATCTCACCAATGGTGGACCTTTGAGATCCATCGAAAGCTTTCACATTGATTGCTCCATCCTTTATCTCATGCAGACCCCTACCACATTTCTTGAGTGTTATCAACGGGCAAATGTTAAGACTGGATCCTCCATCGATCAAGATTCGCCTGATGAAATAATCTTCACATTGCACGGTGATGTGCAATGCTTTGTTGTGCCCCTATCCTTCAGGTGGTAACTCGTCTTCATGGAAGGTGATCTTGTGACTTTCCAACACCTGGCCTACCATATTGGCCATTTCCCCACTAATGATGTTGTTTGGTACATACGCTTCACTCAATACCTTCAGCAGAGCACTTCGGTGCGTCTCGGAATTTTGCAATAAAGAGAGGATGGATATTTGTGCTAGCGACATGTTCAGGTGGTCGATGACCAAATACTCCTTAGCCTGTACTTTTCTCCAAAGCTCATCTGGACCTGTCTCAATAAGGGGAGACCGGTTGGCGGCCTGCTTGCTTGATTCGGCCGGGTGATCAGGGGTATAGACCCTACCAGTTCTCGTCATACCCTGCGCTGCGACAACTTCCTCAGTTTTGACCTTGCCTTTCCTTCTCGCCTCGGCTGTATAATCCCACGGGATAGCATCAGTATAGAAGGGTGGCGTGGTTGATATTGCCACTGGAATTGGTGTGGCTATCCTTACCTCAAATGGAACACGTACCTTGGGTGGAAAGACTGCGACCTCAAATGGTGCGGGTGCATTTTACGGAGATATGAACTCGACTTCAATTGGTGCTGGTGTCTTTGTGGGTGGCGCTGCTTCAAACTCAAGAGATATGGACATATTTACCTCAGCATCCCCAGATGGTTGAATCTGGACTATGATCGAGTTGAGAGTGACTGCTGGTTTCTTTTGGTCATCGCTTTATATGATCAACCCGATTGATCCCTCGGGATCCCAATCATCTTCTATTACGATCATGTGGATACCTCCACCCTTATGGTCTGGCAGAGGATTGTCTCGAACGTTTGGAGTGGGGTATTTCACCACAATAATCGTATTATCAATGAGGGCATGTATCTTGTCCTTCATAGAGCGGCATTCATCGATGGTGTGCCCCTACATGCCGGAATGGTATGCACAAGATTTGTTTGGGTTAACCCACTGAGAAGGGTTTTCAGGGGTGGCAGCAGGGATAGGCGTGACGTAACCAGTAGCTTTGAGTTTCTCATACAGCTGGTCAATGGGTTCAGCTATGGCGGTGTACTGCTTTGGAGGGCGGCAATCAAAATTGGGACGAGGTATAGGGAAGTTTTGGCGTGCAGGGGGTGATTGGTAATGGGATGGCCGGGAATTATAAGTGTGGTAGACAGGAGTGGGTTGTGAGTATCTGGGCGAAGTGGGTTGATATGTGGGTGGTAGAGCTTGGTAGGAAGGTGGTGGAGCTTGGTAAGAAGGCGAGGGTGCTTGGTAATTCGGGGTTGGCTGGTACATGAGTGGAGGTGTTGGATAGATTTGGTATTTGAGTGGGGATTTGGCTCTTTATGCAACCATTACAACTCCCACGTCTCTTTTCTTAGACACACCACCGGACTGTAAATCCTTATTTGTAGCTTGCAAGGCTTCAAAATTCGTGACCATACCGCTCTTAATACCTTCTTCGATCTGCTCCCCTAATTTGATAATGTCGGAGAATTTGTGATTCTCAATCATCATTAACCGTTCATAATACTGTGGGTCCTAGGCCCGGACAAAGAACTTGTTCATCTGCTCATCTTCTAAAGCAGGTCTGACTTTAGCAGCTTTGGACCTCCAACGAGAGGCATACTCACAAAAAGTCTCTGTGGGTTTCTTCTTTAGATTATGGATATAGAACACACCTGGTGCGTTCTCTGTATTGAATCTAAACCTGTCCATAATGTCAGTTGCCATACCTACCCAGTTGGACCATTTCTTGGGGTCTTGGCTGATGTACCAAGATAGTGCATCTCCCTTCAAACTCCTCATGAACAGCTTCTTACAGACCCTTTCATTCTTTCCCACGCCAACAAGCTTGTCATAATAGGTCCTTAGATGGACCCTCAGATCACCAGTACCGTCAAATATTTCTAACTTCAGAGGTTTGTATCCCTCGGGCAGTTCGACATCAGGTTGTATACAGAGGTCTTCATAATTCAACCCTTCGATTCCCTTGGTTCCTAGATGTCCTCCTTCAGTTCCCTCAGCCCTTTGATAATCTTCGACCCTTTTGATGAGTTTCTCCTCCAGCTCGACTATACCTCGCTCCAAGTATCCCAACCTTTTATTGGTACCGATGGTCATCCTCACATTCACGGATCCTTTTGCGCAACTGGTTGAACTTGACTTGCGCTTCAGCCCTTTCATCTATAACCCTGTGGACTTGGATCTACCCTAGCTTGCTTTGACCACTCAGATCCTCTTCTAACCAACCAAGATAGAAAGGGGTACAACCGGCACGATACTTGTCTAGCTCAATGGTGTCTTTCTCAAGTGTAATCTTGCAGTGCCATAAGTGCTTAGCTTGGCACTTGTGAGGACTGTCATCGTTTTGAAAGTCTGCTCGAAGATGGCTCATTTTCTAAACCCTAGGTACGACTTGCTTCCTACCTGCTTGCCTCATAAATCGGAGAGGGACGTAAGGGTATGTCCCCCTTAAACCAATAAGTATCAAAAACGATGCATCTCGAGATCGAATGACGAACTCATCCGTCAGAAACCACTCAAACATCCATTGGACCTGTTCTTCGGTCAAGTTACCAAAGAGCTCAACCCATCCTTGGGCGTTCTCAGGCTGAGCAAACATGTTGTGGATATAGTTCATTCGCTTCGGGTGATGGAAAGCGATGTGGTAATCCCAAATTCATCAATGATAGTCTTATCGGTATTCGCCTCTTTGGAGATGCTCCATGAGCATAAATTGCAACCTTCGAAATGTTTTTCTCCTCGTTGACATATTTCCAAGGCCCGATATATGTCTGCAATGATCATGGGCACGATGCTGAAGTCTTGCCCATCAATCCCTTCCATTTGTCTTAGTTACCATGGCCAGTCTGGTATGGATTCTCTCCTTCTTCATCGGGAACATGATCAAACCCAAAAAGCAAACCATGAAGACGAACACTCGACGATGGATATGTCCCAGGGAGGTGATAGCAAACTCGTCATGGTAGGTACGGTATGATTTTTTGTGGCCGTACCTTTCGTACAAATAGTCAAAAGGAATGTATGACTCCTTCAAGCATACCAGTTCTGCATTCTTCTTCAGACCTATCATCTTAAGGAAACCTTTGCCTGTGCGGTTCTCAGGCATCAGCAACCCCGGAGTTTCCCACACTAGGTTAGCCAGTCTTCCTATCTCTTCTATCAAAGGTGTCATTTTAATATTCCCAAAGCGGAACACGGACCTCTCACAATCCCAAAACAAAGTAGCAGCCTCTATTATTATTTTGTTAGGCCGGATTTCTAGGAGAGATGGCAGGTTGCCCAGGTGTTTTCTGACGATAGCTTTGTCGCTAGAATGTAGGTCCTCCCACCAACTAAACAGTCTTGGGTGGATATTGGAGACCATACCGAATCTGGGGATTTCGTGCCTCATGTTTTTGCAAAGAAAATAAGGTTAGGCCCTTACCCTCACCAGACTTGACTATTTAATATCAACAATTAGCATAAAGCATTCAGTTCTCCAAATAAATGCATAGAACATGATGATGTCCGTTTGGGTTTAGGGAAACCTGGTGGACTTTTGGATAAGGCTATCTTAAAAGCTATCGTGCGGACGACACTTTAGATTGACTAGGTTTGACCATGATGCATGCAACAATACAACAGAGTAAGGTTTCTATGGGGTTTTAGACCGGTACCCTTGAGTGGACAACTCAAGGGGGAAGGCACGGAACCGTCGACTGCACCGCTGATCGACTAGTTTTACCGCAAATAAGCCTTTTCGAATTTAGGGGGATAATAAAACAGGAAGAGCGCAAACACTCATCAAGCGTTGCTATAGTATTTGTTTGGCACGAGTGGAATAAGAATGTTGAGTATGATTATGCAATAATAAGCATTAAAACAGATTGTCATGTATTTGCACGTTAAAGAAAGAAATAAATGAAACAATTATGATTTAAAGCAATTACAAAGGAAAACAAAGCGACATATCAGTTTCGTTTTGTGAAATAAATACCTGAAAGAAATAAACAACTAATTGCACGTAGACGGGAAGAGGAAAGGGTGCAAGTATTCAAACAAATAAAGGCACAAATTCACGAAACAATTTGCAACGGTAAAAGCCTATAATCCCCAGTAGAGTCGCCATGCTGTTGTGCCCCCCTTTTTCTCCACTCGCGGAGAGATCCGGGTGCAGGACATTTGGGTAGGGACAACTTGTTCCTTTTGGGAAAGGGGGTTTGCATTTTTTGAAGAGTCGCCACCTAAAGATTTTAACGGTGCGTTAGGGCACCTAAGGGGTTCATTTACAAACTACGTTGATAACCAGAGATTGGGTAAGGGCTAGAAATTATCCCAAGGGGAAGGTGTTAGGCACCCCTCAGGATCCACAAGTGTGGTTCTCGGCCAAGTAGTTTTCGTGAATTTGTACAATTAGCAAATAACAAGTAAAGGGCTCAAGTAAGAGGGGATTTCAGATATTAAGCAAGCAAGTGTTAAAATTATCAAGTTTTTTTTAAAAGAATTATAATATAACATTTAAGGGAAAGTTATCCTAGGTTTAAAACAATACGGATCACATCAATGCAATACCCGATAGACACTCCTCGAAGAAGGGCTACACGTGGTATTAGCGCATCGGTCATCATATCAATATTCTACCCTTTTCCACCCCGTGAAGGTAATTAAAGCGTGTGTTAGTCACGAACTCTATTGCGTGCTATTACCCGTCCCATCCTATCAGTCCCGGAGGAGATTAGGACTACTATCCTAAAAGGGAGGTACTAGGT
Source organism: Nicotiana undulata (assembly GCA_005239495.1). Classification (NCBI taxonomy): domain Eukaryota; kingdom Viridiplantae; phylum Streptophyta; class Magnoliopsida; order Solanales; family Solanaceae; genus Nicotiana; species Nicotiana undulata. Next base: position 61,610 of record ML264216.1, read on the forward strand.
TGACCCTCAAGTTTAAAGGTAAAGATTCTAAAGCGACAAACAAGAACACTTAGGACTGCAATGAATGGGAAGCACATAGGAGCATATAAGAGGCTCAATTTCACCTCCACAGATTATGCATATATTAGCATGACTCAAACACATGTAAGGGCGGTGTTAATTTCAGAATCCTAAAGCATGATATCTATGTGAGTCCAGAATTCAATAGAGAAGCAGATTTGTTGCATAATTCAAAGAGGGAATCCTAATCAGTTTTTGCCTGCTGATTTTTAAACCCATTGATAGTTAAGCAACACATATAAAGAAGTATATTTCCAGTTTTAACAATTTCAGCACCTAAGGCTTGCCTAGGCGTGAGACAACTTATCCGTTATTAGAATTGCTTAGAGGAAAACTGTTTGAGTTGTATTACTAAACATGTTGTTCTAGATGTTCAGATTTCAGGAATATTACCAACTGTGTGAGTCTGTTTTATCAGTAATTAAGCTAGAGATGCCTAAGCAGATACAAATGCAACCCTAAAGGCATGATATCTAATGCACAGAAAATACAGAGTGATGTACAGGCATGACCAAAACAGGATATTATAAATGCATAAATATTTCAATGCTTTCAGAATATGTAGAAGATGTGAAAATGACTTATTCATTAGCGTTGTATCTATCAATATGGCAGGATATCTAAGTGTACATGTCAATGCATAACATAACGTAAAGTACTAGTTATTAACATGTTTTAACATAGGATTTTCTAAGTGATATAAGGATGAACATGCTGAAACAGTGTACAAAGGACCTAAGGAACATGATTTCTAATGCATGGATGTGAACCTACATATTCTCTATTGCGCAGATAAGAAATAAAAGCCTAAACATGGTTTTTACCCTTGTATTAACTAAGCATGCATAGTTACCCCTCCCATTTCACTACCCAGCCCCCATGAGTTGTTTACAAATTATTACAGGCCAGAAATTATGAATTACATAACCAAAGAGAAAATAAGAAGTTATTCTATAGGGAGCCTTCACTTAGGCTCAAATCCTGCAAACCTCATTGCCATATGGTGTTTAAAATCCTTCTCATAGTCCGGACATGTCAAAATTCCCTAAGGATCTCAAGAGCTCACGGGCAATGCTCACACCCAAACTTGGTAACCACGAGTGGAACATGTGCAGTGTAGAAATACCAGCTCTTGTGTGTCAAAGTTCAGAGAGAGCTCAAGGGTCCCAAAGTAATGCTCACACAAGAGGGGCAGAACCTAATGTCTAAGAATATAGTGAAAGTGCTCATAGTGTTGGGGAGTTTGAGTAAGAATAGTTTTAAAACAATTTTGAGAAAATAGAGGTTTAGTGAAAATAGTCTGAAATGGGTAAGGAAATAGCACAACCACCATGTTCAATCATCACACATAGAACAATAACAAGAACTAAGACAAGTTCAGCAACCACAAGCAGGGAGATGAGGGATTGGGGGACAACTATGAAGCACATAGGAACAGGCTTGAAAACAAGTATACCTCAGAAAAAGAGTATTACAAGACTTAGACTGTCATAGCATAATCCTTCACAAGGATTCATGTCAGGATTGAAATAGCATCAGGTTGAGAGGTGTTAGAGTACATATTATGTTCAGAACTACATGCTTATCATGTACTGTGGTGAGGGGATAGGGCAGAAGCTTTAATGGAACATATAGACATGTTGAACTAGAGAATAACCATATAGATAGTTTAATAAATAAGCATGCTAATTGCAGGGTAAGCAATAAAACCATAAGTAGACACATGACATGAATAAAAGGAACTGTAACACAGACTGGAGCATGTTGTTTTGAAAACCTTCAAGTTAAACTGAGAACATACCAGTTAGATGATGAAGTAAATACAGAGTAAAGGAGCAGTAGTGTGCAGAGAAGGAGAGCAAAAATGTATGGAACAATGTACACCAATAGAACAGCAGTGCAAACAGACCAGTGATACAACAGAGCAAGTAGAGTAGTAGTGTTACTCAGTCTTGGTTTTTAGCAGACTGAGTAGTAAGTAAATAGCAAGAGAGAAAGAAAACTTCAGAACAGAGTTTGTTTGTGTGTGAGACGGAGAGCTTGAACTCTATCTTGCCTAAAGAAAGAGTGAAGTATTTATAGCTTTTCAAAACAAGTAGAAAATAAGGTAACAAGTACTGATTAATCAATCGATGGAAATCATATTCAATTAGAATCAATCACAGACCTGGACTCCCTTTAATTAGGGAGTCCTAGTTCAAACGGTCATACTTGATGTCACACAAGGAAAAACTCAATATAGAACTAGTTGTTACTATAATAAGAGTAGTAAAGCACATAGCATGTGATAAAGGCCAAACACATAGTTTCACATAAGAAAACTATGTACTAATTATTTGACAGCATGTTGAAGCACACAAATAAGGTAAGATACAATTGAATTTTAAGAAATCAATCACAAGAATCACGGATGAGATTAAAATCACAGGGGATCAGTTCTAATTGAGGAACACAAATAAGGAAACGATTCGAAGAATCAGTACAGAATAACATGGAGAATACACAAAGTCACATATTCCAGAAAAATATCACAGTTCGGAGGGAGATACATAAAATCAGTAAAGAATCTTATTTAAATAATCAATAAACAACTAATCAGACTTATTTAGACGATAAATAACACATATTGAACAAAACTTAAGGAAACCCTAAGCAAATAGTTAGAGAACAGTAGAGAATCAGAACCCTAACAACAAATTAAGAGCAAAGAGCACAAGAATTCATAGAGCATGCATGAAAGCACCGGATATTCATGAGGAACATATACAAACACGGATTAATCGAACCTATTATTAGAGACAACCTAGACATTAGGGCTTCTAGCATAATAAGTCAAGTAGCAAGAAAAGCATAAGAGAATCGTTCAAACATAGTAAAAAGTACTTAAAAATCAGAAGAAGAATCGTTCTTTTTGAGATAGGTGTTAAGAAATCCTAGCTTGAAGATGAAGAATCATTCCTAAGGAAAACTTGTAGAATCTTTGGGAAAAATAATGAAATAGCTTGAAATATACACAGATCTATCATAGATCTAAAAGAATCGGGAGGTTTTAAGCATTTAGGGTTTCAAAGACAACCCAGAAAGATAAGAAAAGCCTCAATGTTGCTGGTTTAAACCCAAAAGGTCACAGACCTTGCTTGAACATCCGGAGATGGCAGGAGATGGCTGGAGGATGACGAGCACAGGCCCAAGGGGTAGGAGGATTAACCCAGGTATCTTGAAGACCTTAGAGATGGAAAACACTGGCGTGAGGGAACCACAGGAGGCAGGAGGATGGTGAGAGCTTCATGATCTCCGGCGAAGAGACGGCCGGAGAAGGCGAACAGGTTCATCGGAGCCCAAAGAGACAGGAAGTCTCTAGAAGAGACTTAGAGAGACAGAGAGAGAGTAGAGAGATGAGGGGCCAGTGAGAATGAGAGGGGTCGGGGGGGTTAGTCTGAGTTTAATTAAGGTAACAATGATGTGGGCTGTTGATTTAATTTGATCAACGGCTCAGATTGGTTCGGGGTTGGGCCGGGTAGGAAATTGGTTTGGGTTGGGTAGGTAATTGGGTTAAAGGGTCCGGGTAAATTGGGTTGAAATCAAAATTAAAAGTGGCTAGATTTTAAATACCCATAAAATTAGGTAAGTAATTAATAACATAGCTAATAATTATATAAAAATAAAANAATGGCTCAAATTGTTCCAGGCTGGGCTGGGTAGGAAACTGATTTGGGATGGGTAGGTAATTGGGTTAAAGGGTCTGGGTAAATTGGGTTGAAATCAAATTAAAAGTGGCTAGATTTTAAATACCCATAAAAAATAGGTAAGTAATTAATAACATAGCTAATAATTATATAAAAATGAAATTAATGCTAGGTAAACAAAATTTATGGTAATTAACTAATATTGATATATAAAAATGACTAATTATAGAATTAAAAATAACATAAATGCGTAATTGGGCCATAGTTTCAAAATTTGTGTAATTATAGCTAAATAGTGCCAAATTGGTTAATTTGTGAAATAATTAAATCCTNATTAGAGACAACCTAGAAATTAGGGCTTCTAGCATAATAAGTCAAGTAGCAAGAAAAGCATAAGAGAATCGTTCAAACATAGTAAAAAGTACTTAAAAATCAGAAGAAGAATCGTTCTTTTTGAGATAGGTGTTAAGAAATCCTAGCTTGAAGATGAAGAATCATTCCTAAGGAAAAATAATATATTGCGCTGGGAAGCATTTTGAAATTATTTAAAATACAATTTATGAATAATTATTGAACATAAAATGCTAAATACATAGGAAGTAAATTGATAAAAATATGAAAAAATATGGAAAAAAATACCATTCCTTATGAAAAGTGATTTTGAAGGTAATATGCAAGTGTGAAAATAATTTTAAGAAAAAATTGGGTATCAACAATATCTAACCTCTGTAGCAATCCATCAGGTCTTTGGTGCTCATACTTGACCTGCTGGCAGTTGAGACACCGTGCTACATACTCAACAATATATCTCTTCATCAGCCTCCACCAATATTGTTGTCTCAAATCCTGATACATCTTCGCGGCACCCGAATGAATGGAATACCGCGAGCTGTGGGCCTCTGCTAATATCAACTCTCGAAGCCCATCCACATTGGGCACGCAAATACGGCCCTGCATCCTCATAACTCCGACATCACCAATAGTAACATCTCTGGCATCACCTCGACAGACCTTATCCTGAAGAATTAAAAAGTGCCAGTAATCATACGAGCGTGCTCTAATCTGATCACAAAGAGAAGACCGGGAATCCATGCTAGCTAATACCCGCGGAGGCTCTAACAAATACAATCTCACCAACTGACCCGCTAAAGCCTGAACATCAAGTGCTAAAGGTCGCTCTACTGCTGAAAGGTAAGCTAGACTCCCCAAACTCTCTACTCTGCAACTCAGGGCATCGGCCACTACATTGGCCTTCCCCGGATGATATAAAATAGTGAGTTCATAATCCTTGAGAAGCTCTAACCACCTCCTCTGACACAAATTCAAGTCCTTCTGCTTCAGCAGATACTGCAGACTACGATGATCGGTGAAAATTTGTACCCCATACAAATAATGACGCCAAATCTTTAAGGCATGAACAATGGAAGCTAACTCAAGATCGTGCACTGGGTAATTCTTCTCGTGCACCTTCAACTGTCTAGAAGCGTAGGCAATCACCCTACCGTCCTGCATCAATATCGCTCCCCAGCCAACTCTAGAAGCATCATAGAAGACTGTATAAGAACACGAACCAGTAGTCCAAACTAATACCGAAGTTGTGGTCAATGTTGACTTGAGCTTCTAAAAGCTCTCCTCACACTCATCAAACCATCTGAATAGAGCACCCTTCTGGGTCAATCTGGTCAAAGGCGAAGCAATAGAAGAGAATCCATCCACAAAGCGACGTTAATATCCCGCCAGACCAAGCAAAACTCCTAATCTCTATAGCTGAGGACGGTTTGGGCCAACTCTGCACCGTCTCAATCTTCTTCAGATCAACCTGAATACCCTCACTAGACACCACGTGGCCCAATAAAGCTACTGAACCAAGCGAAAACTCACACTTGGAGAATTTTGCATAAAGCTTCTCCTCCCTCAACCTCTGTAACACAACTCTCAAATGTTGAGCATGCTTCTCATGGCTACGAGAATACACCAGGATTTCATCAATGAACACAATGATGAAAGAATCAAGGTAAGGCTGAAACACTTTGTTCATCAATTACATGAACATGGTTGGGGCATTGGTCAGCCCAAATGACATAACCAGAAACTCATAATGACCATATCTGGTCCTGAAAGCAGTCTCTGGAATGTCACAATCCCGAATCTTCAGCTGATGATACCCGGATCTCAAATCAATCTTAGAGAATACTCTAGCTCCCTGAAGCTGGTCAAACAAGTCATCAATACGGGGCAAAGGATACTGATTCTTCACTGTAACCTTATTTAACTACCGATAATCGATACACATGTGCATAGAACCATCCTTCTTCTTCACAAACAACACCGGTGCACCCCAAGGTGAACCCCTAGGCCGAATGAACCCCTTATCTAAGAGTTCCTAAAGCTGCTCTTTCAACTCCTTCAACTCCGCTGGTGCCATACGGTAAGGTGGAGTAGAGATAGGCTGGGTGCCTGGCACCAAATCGATATCAAATTCAACATCCCTGTCAGGGGGAATGCCTGGCAGGTCTGCAGGGAATACGTCCGAAAAATCACGGACCACCCCTCACGAAAGAAATATAAGGTTCACATCCTTTCTAAACCATACGTTGAGCCTTCAAATAAGAAATCACTCTGCTAGGCACATACTCTATAGACCCTCTCTACTCAAATCTTGGAACTCCGGGCATAGCTAGGGTCACGGTCTTAGCGTGACAATCAAGAATAGCATGACATGGGGATAACCAATCCATGCCCAGTATCACATCAAAATCAACCATACTGAGTAACAACAAGTTCACTCGGGTCTCCAGACCCCAATAGATATTACACACTACTGGAACACGCTGTATACAATAATAGTGTCACCCACCGGAGTCGAAACATGAACAGACGTAACTAAAGACTCACGGGGCATGTTCAGGAAGTGAGAAAAATACGATGAAACATAAGAGTATGTGGAACCAGGATCAAATAAATCCAAAGCATCACTATGACAAACTGAGATAGTACCTGTAATCACCGCATCGGACGCCATAGCATCAGGCCTAGCCGGAAGTGCATAGATACGTGGCTGGCCTCCACCTGCTCGACCTCCCCTTCTAGGGCGGCCTCTAGCTGCCTAACCACCACCCCTGGCTGCCTGGGTAGGTGGTGAAGTGACTGGGGATGAAGTCGAGGGTTGAACCCTCTGCTGAGATGAACTACTAGCACGACGAGGACACTGTCTCCACCCATGTCCAAACTCTCCACACTCAAAACAACTACCTGGAGCTGGAGATGGGGACTGAAGAGAACCGCTGCCACCATGATAACCACCAGACGAACCATGCATAGAAGAACCTGAAAGGATGATGCTCTGAAGGAACTCTGAGCTGGAAGGGCACTAAAAGATGAACGTCCCGGATGAGAACTGCGGGGACCCTGCCCCGAAAATGCGCCACTCTAAGCTAGGCGAACTGGCTGAGGAGGTCTAAATGGACGACCTCTACTGTGCTAAAACTGCCCTCTAGAAGGGGCACCACTGAAGCTACCTGATCCCCGAGGCCTCTCGGTCTCCCTCTCCTCATGCTCATGTCTACGAACCGACTCAATATCCCGAGCAATATCAACAACCTGCTCAAATGTAGCTCCAGGCACTCTCTCCCTGGTCATCAAAATCCAAAGCTGATACGGGAGACCATCTAAAAATCTCATGATCCTCTCCCTATCAGTAGGGACTAACTCCGAAGCATGTCTAGCTAACTCAGAAAACCGCATCTCGTACTGTGTGACTGACAATTCTCCCTGCGCATCTGCTCGAACTGCCTGCGCTGCTCCTCTCTGTGAGACCGAGGAACATACTTCTCCAAAACGATCGTGGAGAACTACTGCCAGGTGAGTTGTGTTGAACCAATCGGCCTACGCCTCTCGAATGCTTCCCACCAAGTGAAGGCAGCACCAGCAAACTAAAATGTAGCTAACGAGACCCCACTGGTCTCTAGAATACCAGCAGTACGAAGTATCCTCTAGCATTTATCCAGAAATCCTTGGGCATCCTCACACTCTGTGCCGCTGAAAGTCGGAGGCTGAAGTCTACTGAACCTTTCCAGCCTACGCTGCTAATCCTCGGGCATAGCTGGGACTAAATAGTCCTGAATTGGGGTAACCGGCTGGGTTGGGACTGCCCCCGGTGCTTGAATACCCTGTACAACCTGCTCAGGTGTCCGGGGAGCTGGAGTCTGAGTGCCTCCCCCGGTCTGAGCTGTAGCGGCAGTAGTAGACATAGCAACTGCCTGAGCCAAACTGGTACACACTGTCAATATCTGATACAGGGTCTCTTGAAGACCCGGAATGACAATAGGCACTCGGCACTCGCACTCAGTAGGTACATGCGCTCACTGGGGGGGTGTACAGACTCCGGAGGGCTCCTACAACCCAAGCGCTCTAAACAAGCCAAATCATGGCATCAATCACTCAGGATCTCGGCCTCTCTCAAATCATAACATCCTCACAATATTGGCCCTCGGCCTCACTCAGTCAGACACTCTCAACATGCCACTCGGGCCATAAATAAACAGGGTTCTCGACCCAAAACAGTATTTCATTTCAAGAAATAATATCAATAAACTCTTAGTGTCAAAACAAATTTAGTAAGAAATACTGAGTGCAAAATCATAATTTATAAGTGAGGAATATCAGTAAAGTAGCCCCCAAGGGGTTAGAACAGATCGGCACTAGACCCCAAACATGGCTTACAACCCAAACATATCAAAACATAGTAATACTATAAAACACATGCTTTAAAAATAGTTTCACAACTCAATAGTAGCCCCCAAGGGGTTAGAACATCTTTCAAAATTTCCAATTCGTGCACGCCCCACACTCGTCATCCAGTGTGTGCGTCACTCCAAATTCGTGAAAGGATGTAAAGTCCGGGGTTTAATACCCTCAGGACAGGATTTAAAGACATTACTTACCTCAAATAAACCCGAAAAGCTATTCCTCAACATGCTTGCCCCTCGAATCAACTTCCAATTGCTCCAAATTTATAAAGATCAGATTTTTCACATCAAACTATGCTAAGGGAATGAATTCCAATTGAAAAATATTAGTTTTAGCACAAAATCCGAAATTAGCCAAAACCCAACCCCCGAGCCCGCATCTCGGAACCCGGCAAATTTTATACCAAAACGATCCTCATCATCTCACGAGTCCATACATATAAAGAACTCTAAAATCGGAGTCCAAATGATCCCTCAAATCACCCCTAAAAGGTCTCATAATCTCAAGCTCTAGTTTACACCTTTTCCCACTAATTTTCCTTAATTAAACACTGATAATAAGGTCTTTAAACACATATAATCGAGTTAATGAGTCCAAAAGGCTTACCTCAATGATGCACAAACGTTTCCCCCTTCAAAAACCCTCAAAAAGCTCAGAACCCGCACAACAATGGTGAAAAGAGGGTCAAAGATTGTGAAGTCCCCTTTTTATACTTTTTTGCCCAGGCTTTTCACACCTGCGGCCAAATTCTCGCACATGCAGTCCGTATCTTTGCTCAGGGGGACCGCACCTGCTGTTTTTCTTAACCGTGCAATCTCCGCACCTGCGACCTCGCAAGTGCGATCAAGTGTCCACATCTGCGCCTTTTCCCTAGGCTGGCCAAATTTCACACTTGCGGATCCTCTCTCCGCTCCTGCGGGCCCTCACCTGCGGTTCCCCATCTGCAGGTGCGGTTACAACAGTAAAATCACACCAGCAGCTAAACGCTGCATTTTTTCAACTCCAAAATTCCCGTTAACCATCCGAAATCAATACCGAGCCCCTCGGGAGCCCAACCAAATATACCAACACATCCTAAATGATCATTCAAACTTAGTTGCAATCTCGAAACACCCAAAATAACATCAAAACACCAAAATCACATCAAATTCAAGCCTATGAACTTTGAAATTTCTAAAATCCACCAACGATGCCGAAACCATCCAAACCACCTCCGATTGACCTAAATTTTGCAGACATATCCAAAATGACATTACTAACCTGTTCCAACTTCCGAAATTCTATTCCGACCCCGATAGCCTATTTTCCACTGCCGACTGGAAATCACCAAAAATTAACTTTCTCCAATTCAAGCCTAATTCTACACCGGACATCACAAAAATATTCCGAACACACTCCTAAGTCCCAAATCACCTAACGAAGCTATCTGAACCATAAAATCTGTATTCCAAGGTCGTTTACCAATAAGTCAACTCTCAGTTGACTTTCCAACTATAAAGCTATTTTTAGAGACTAAATGACTCAATTCTCACTATAACCATTCTGAACCTGAGCCAACCGACTCTAACACATCACAAATAGTATAACCAACCTATGACAAGGCAGAAACAGTAAATATAATGCAGATTCTATGTAATGACCGGCCGGGTCGTTACATGTTATAGGGTATTAAACCTTACCACTCAACAGATTATGATGTCCAGAGATGTGATATTTTATGAGGTTATTTTTCCTTTTGCTTTACAAAAACCATCTCCTTCTTCTGAGTTCCTTGCATCTACTCCTCCTCCTGACTTTTCTTTTTTTTGTATTTCTCCAGAATCCTCTTCTTTTGCCATACCTACAGGTCCCTCTTCCTCTCCACCTACAGGTTCCTCTTCTCCTTTTCCTCCTCCTTCTCCATCTTCTTCTAATGTACCTTCACCTACTCTTGTTCTTGCATCTTTTGTTCCATCCCCTTCTATTCCTCCAGTTTTTCCTTTGAGAAAGTCATTCAGAACTCACCAACGACCTGGGTATTGATTGAAGCCCACATATACCACTATAGAATGGCAAGGCAAGTTCGATGTAGTTTTTACCCGATAGGATCGGGATAGAAATCCACAGGGAGTTATATAATTGGAGTCGAGTTTCTATCTGATTTAGAAGTGTGAATTGTTCTTAATTACTCTTCTAAACATGGATGGTTTTGTTTCTACACTAAGTTTAATACTAAAGATTGCTATTATCAAACTAGCTACAATGTTTTTGTGAGATTTTATCAAGTATTTAAAGGCACTACAGATGCAACTTACCCCTAGGCGAGTATCTAACGGGATCTAAAATCTAGGATAGACTTGTGGGTCATGGGCTCGTGATATAACCTCATACTAAATTACTCACCCAATGCCTCTTGGGAGATTGGATGACTTTGCCCGAATTGGCTTCCTCAAGCCTAATTGGGTGTTTCAACAAAGCAAATGAAATGGCTCAAGTTGGGTATTACTATCTCTAGTTTCTACCCTTTAATTGGGGCTATCAATCTCTTGAATTCACCTCAATTCCTTGTTATCCTATTTTACCTAGACTTGGGTCATCTTTCTCGTGAGTAACCCTAGTCAAAAAGGCATGAATTAGTGTTTGCAACCACTAATTCGATGAATTAAGCATGAAATAGACTAAATATCACAGACCCAATCAAAAATAAACCCTAAAATTAAAGACCAATTAGATACCCACAATAGGGTGGGGTCGCAACCCTAGCTTATGGGTCTAGCTACTCATATTCATGGAAGAAATCAAAATAGAAGATGAAATTACAGCCATAGATGTTGTTTACAAAGATAAAATCTAAGATTAAGAGTAGAATCTATGCTAAAATTACTCAAAAAGGTAAAAAGATACTATTCACGTGCTCCTTACAATATCTCATAACCTAAAAATGAGAACAAGAAGTATTTATACATAACTGAAAATACTGGACAAAATTGCCCCTACGGAGATTCCGATGTCAGCGGAAAACTGAACGCCTCAGTGGAGTGGATTCCGCGGCCGCGGAATAATAAGCGCGGACCGCGGTTCTTGAAATGGCCCTTCTCTGAACCTCATTTCCGCTCCCAGTGGAATCTTGGGCGCCTCAGCGGATTTGGAAAGCGCGACAGCGGAATTTTATCGCTGACCGCGCTCTTGTGAAGGAACTCTTTTTGGCAACTATCTGAAGTTGGTATTCCGCTCCCATCGAAATATTGAGCGCTCCAGCAGACAAGATAGCGCGGTAGCAGAAATTCGGCGTTGATAGCGGTTCCAAAAGGCCCAAAATCCATCTCTTTGGACTTTAATTCGCAGCTGCGGTCAGAATTCCGCTACAGCGGAATGTCTTTCGCTGCAGCAAAATGATAACGCTCTCAGCGCTTTTGTTGGGTTCCTGGGTTGTGCAATTTTGGCTCCTGTTTGAGTTATTTTTATCCATTCTCCTTAATTTTACTCAAAACCTGCAATTTAAGCACCTTGCATTAGTTTTCGGGAGTACCGTAGTGCAATTTTTCCCCAAAACCTAAGCAAACGATACTAAATAGTAGGTAAAAATCCCTAGTTATCAACTCTCCCAAACTTAAGCTTTTGTTTGTGCTCAAGCAAAAAGGTAACTCCCACCTCCACAAGAAAAAGAAACAGTATTTCAGCTGTTCAAATGTGACTTCATCAAGCTTTAATTGGGACTAACAATTACCCTCAACACAAATGCATTATTGACAACATTATGCAATGACTTTCTTAGTTCACTAGGTCTAATGTGACACCAAAGCTTCAAGAGTTGACTCAATTCATCAAAGAGTTTCTCTCTCTCACCTAAGTCGCTGTGGATCCCAGACGCTTTCTCATATACTCTCCATGAGCTCATCTCACCATATAGAATGTACACTCAAAACCGGGATATCAAGAAGTGCGCTCTTCACTCTCAAAAGAATGCCACAAGTCCGGCTCTAAGTACCATAGGCTTGCCTCTCGTGTAAATCACCACTAATGTAAGCTCACTCAACTTGAGATCCTATAGGGATTTAAGGGGATGTAATGAAGGCTTTTTTTATCAAACTTGGGCATAATGAACTATGATAGAACATCTTTCCTTAAGCACTCCATTTTCACACTTTAGCTTATGTTTTTCTTGACTCTTTGAGTCATTGTTTTTCCTTGGGGAACTTAGAGAGACTCATTGTCGCTCTTTCTTTTATTTGAGGCTCATATTTCTCCTTCTTTCATCATTCCAAGCCTTTTCCACATTATTTCATTAAGTCCTTTCAACCTTTGTTTTTCTTTATGATTTGTTTCTTTTTGGCTTTTCAACCTTTTATTAGCCTTTCCTTTTTCAACAATTCCTTTTATCACATTGAATTTCCTCGTCTCTCCCCCAAACTTATGATTTTGACTATTGTTCATCATGAGTGCTCAGAAAAGAATGGGTGCCAAGAGAGGGTCATTAGAGAGAAGGTTTGACAAGTGGTTTTCGAACAAATAGGATTAGGCTCAAAAGGGGTTGACTAAGTATACTATCATGGTAGGCTATGGAAGTTTTTAATTTCAAAAGGGAATCAAGGAGAGCCTATAATCATTTCTCAAGTCAAGCTAACTTAAAATTTCACCTAGAAAAACACAGGGGGCAAGTTCTAGACTTTCTGGCACGGCACTTGAGATACGCAATTCAAACCTCACCTCTCAAGCCATAGGATCGTTAAAGAGCATAGAGTCGAGGGCTCATAACAACCTCGGTTTAGATTGAAAACTTACATATGGCTGCAAACACCACTTGACGACAGATTTAGACAACTCAAGACTCTAAGGGTCACAATTAGAACTATACTCTCCTACACTTTGTCTCTAACCATGAGATCAAAGGTAAGTATGCTGGTGCCAAGTGAATATTACTCGAGTCACATTTATTCCTTAATATCAAATAAAGAGAAAACAAAAACAAAATGAAAAACGGACCCAATCCCTTAAGAAGGTCGTCACACCGTCCGTCATAAGGAAGAGACACCCGGTTCACATAATTTCCACAGTTGGAAAGACCGTGGCCTTAAGAAAACCAAGAGCTTATAGATAGCAAAAAAGTAAAGAAGAAGCTATAAGTTCAAAAAGAATCTACTAAAAGAAATAGAAGCTAAACTATAAAGGAAAATAATAAAGAAGTTATAAAGTAAAAATATGGAAAGTAAAAATGAACATGTACAATAGGTGATTAAGACGAATATACATCAAAAGGGGAATGAATATATACATGAGAAAGGAAACTTTATATATACATACCAAAGATAAAACGAACCAAAAGTACGAAAATGCAAATAAAGAAAAGAAAAGCAGTATCAGGAGTTATTACAAACCAAAATATCTGAATATCTGAATCACCAAATCACCAATAGAGGCCACCCCACCCCCCACCCCCCAATAAAGATTAACATTGCCCTCAATTCTAAATGCAAAAATATAGAATAGGGAAAGGGTTAGAGAGTAAGAGAGAACTCCCTAGGGTGCCTCAGTCTGCATGGGGGTCGGGTTAGCTGTGGAGGAAGGATCAGTGGAAGACACTAGAGTAGGGTCCTGTGAATGGGAAAAGGCCTCTCCCGTGGGATCCTCGAGCTGGATCTCTACGTCATCAGTCCAGGGAATGACTCCTCTCCGCACTGGGGTGAGGTAAACTCTTTGCTCAGGAAATTATGTTTCCTGATCTGCAAGGGTAGGCTCTCCTATCAATAGATCGAAGGGGATCTCCCCCGCTGATGTGAGCTTATCTACCTCCTTCTTCAGCTCAGCCTGAGTCGTCTGCATCGCAACCTGAATCTTCTTCAGCTCGTTCTGACTCTTCTTCATTTTCTTCATAGCCTTCCCCAAAGAGTTGATTTCCTTCCCATGTGAGTCCAGGGTCTCCAATATCTTCTTCTGGTTATCAACCAAGCTCCGCAAGGTATCCTCCAATGTTGGAGGAAACTGAATCTCTGTTGGAGCTGACTGGGCTGCAACGGCAATAGATAGATCAGTCAGCTTCGAAGAAGCTACCTGCAACCAGTTGTTAGTACCAGCCAATGTCTGAGACACCCTTAGAGTAGTTTGAGGGTATGTGGAAGAGGTGGGCACTGATACTTGAATGGCAATAGAAGGACCAGAGGGAGGCTCCGGGATGGTAGCAGCAGAGGACCCCTCAGCAGCAGTGGAAGGCTCAACAGTAGTAGAAGTCCCGACAATAGTAGAAGTGGTGGCTTTACTCTTGGGCTTGGGTTTGTCTGGGCCTTTCAAGTTGTACCAGGAGAATGGCAACTTTGTTTTTACCGTTACATCAAAGTCTCTTCCCTCAACTCCCATGTCCTGAAAGTACATAGTGGGGAAGTTCGGGAAAGGATAGGAGCTCTCATTCTTATGGATTGTTCTGTTAATAACCCTCGCCATGATATTCCCGACGTTGATCGGGAAGCCAGCCATAATTTCCCCCAAAATAAGAGCACGGGAGAGGGGCATGTCACTGTCCTGCAAGATGGGATCTATCCGGCTACACACAAATGTTACCCAGCCTTTAGACTCAAAGCTCAGTGTGTTTCTCTAGATAGTAGCCCCTGGTGTGAACCATGCCGGAGTAGTCCCAGGAATAGAAATAATAGAGGCCAGCCACGGACGAGCTAAATCAATCAAATTCACTTTCTCCAAGTATTGGGTCTCATCCTCATTATTGAAACAAGCATACTCATTGAGTGTCTCGCTATTGAAAAGGATTTTCTTGTTCCGAACTTGGGTCAGGTATATGCCCTTTTTCATGTGGGCAACATTGGTATAAAATCCCTTTACCACATATTCATTGGCCTCTTGAACGCCGCTGGTGAAGAATTTCCACCCCACCATTTCCTTGAACTGCCTCTTGACATTCGGGTTGTGGGGTAGAAGGTCCTTTTCAATGAATGGCCTCTCCACGACAAGTGACCTCTGAGGCCACCACTCTCTGAACTTTTGATACTCTGGTTCAGAGACAAATCAATCCTGCCACACTGTTGGATTTCGGGTCTTGAGAAGCCCTCATGCCTGTGATCGGGTGTCACCACCCCAACTATTGTCTGAGGAATCATCAGAACTATCAAGATTGACTGAGGCAGGTGTGGTGGATGGAACTTCTGCGTCGGTGGCCTGAGTAGGAGAAGAATCACTAGACAGACCCAAGCTATCAGAAGAAGCTGATGTTGTAGGCTCGTTGGCAAGACGCCTAGGTTGAGATTGAGCCTCTACCCGTGGTGCACCACTATTCCCCTCCGAAACCACCCGTGAGGGACATATACACTAGACTCTGATAGATTGGGAGTTGGACTCCGGAGTGTTGCTTTTGCCTATAATCTTTCTCGGGCCTAGGGGTGCTGCTGGTTGTTTACCCCTACCACGACCCTTAGAACAATCTCCCTTTCCGGGTTGTTTGTCTGAGGCACCTCTTGATCAAACCATTGTCTGCAAACATGTCAAAGAAAATATCATTAGTATATGGTACGCAATTACCCAATTGAAGCACAGAGGTAATGATGCAAAGGATCAAAACAGTTGCGAACAGACAAATCCGCTGTCAGTAGAAAAGTGAGCGGAAAAGCCATCGCTGTCAGCGGAAAAATGGCCGCTGCAGCGGAATTGTGGAGATCAGAATACCCACTCTATGATGTTGGAAACCGCTGACCGCGGAAAAATGGGCGCGGCCGCGGAAGTCTTACCGTTGTAGCGGAAAAACAAATGTGGCCGCAGAATCTATTGTACGATTCTCTAAATCTCAACTCCACTGTCAGCGAAAAAGTGGCCGCTGCAGCGAAAAGCCAACCGCTCTCAGCGTAATTGTTCATTCAAAAAGTCCAAGCACATAACAATCCGCTGACCGCGGATTTATGGTCCGCTGCAGCGGAATTCAAATAAAACGTGCACTGACAGCTTGTTCAAGAACTAGGGTTTAATCAACTAGCAAAATTAGACATTAAGTACTTGAAATTGAAAACCCTAGACCCTATTAGGCAACAATAATTCACTACCCATTGATTATAACCCATTTGGTGAAACATGCTTAAGAATTAGGTCTATAATTACCCCATTTAGGAAAAGAAAATTAAGAAGGAACAAATAAAAAGATGAAAATCTACAATTAAAATTAAGAATTTGAACATACCAGTATTAGATTCTAGGTAGGATGCTAACTTGTTAGAATATTGAAGCTTAGATGCATAGTGAAAAGGGCTATGAACGGTAAAAAGGGCTCCGGGATGTAAAAATGTGAAAAGGGTAAAAGAAGGGGGTCCCCCTCTATTTATACTTGAAATTGGGGGGCCCACCGACTTACCAAGCGGCATCGGAATTTTACCGTTGACCGCGCTTTTTCCCTTTTTGAAGAGTTGAGCTTTGAACATTTTCGCTGTCAGCGGAATTTTGACCGCTGTCAGCGAAATTCTGGACGCTGCAGCGGAATCAAACTTCAGAGAGCCTAATTTTTAGGCTCCTCAACTCCGCATCCGCGGAACCATTCCGCTCCAGCGCAATTGAAACCGCTGACCGCAAAATTTTGACTGCGGCAGCGGTTTTGTGCAAACTTAGCTCATTTTCTAGAATCGTCACCCTGCAATTCATAAACCATATCCTACACAAATCTCAAAAATAGGTTAGTTCAAGAAAATCTAATCTAAGAAGAATAAACAAAAAGAAAGAAAAAAA
Organism: Nicotiana undulata; assembly: GCA_005239495.1. Classification (NCBI taxonomy): domain Eukaryota; kingdom Viridiplantae; phylum Streptophyta; class Magnoliopsida; order Solanales; family Solanaceae; genus Nicotiana; species Nicotiana undulata. Next base: position 78,793 of record ML264216.1, read on the forward strand.
ACTTGGGTTGCCTCCCAAGAAGCGCCTGATTTAATGTCGTGGCATGACGCAGGTTACCATGATCAAGTGAATTTCAACAAAGCCACCACGTGGCTATCCTTAAATTTCCCCAAATAGTTCTTGATACGATGCCCATTCACACGAAAAATTTCACCATTCTTGTTCTTAAGATCAAGGGCACCAAAAGGTGTGACCAACACCACCTCGAATGGACCACTTCACTTTGATTTGAGCTTGCCCGGAAAGAGACGAAGCCGTGAGTTGAAGAGTAATACCAAATCGCCCTTTTTGAATTCTCGGTTCTTAGCATACTTGTCATGAAAATACTTCATTTTCTCCTTATACAAAGAAGAGCTTGCATAGGCATGAAATCTAAACTCGTCAAGATCATTGAGATGATCAACACGAAGATTTGCAGCAGTGTCCTAATCCAAATTCAACTTCTTCAAGGCCCATACTGCCTTGTGCTCCAGCTCAACGGGTAGGTTTCATGCTTTACCATACACAAACCGGTACGGGTACATACCGATCGGGGTCTTGAAGGTAGTCTTATACGCCCAAAGTGTGTCATCAAGCTTTCTTGACTAATCGGTCCTATTGGCATTGACAGTCTTGGACAAGATGTTCTTGATTTCCCGATTCGAGACTTCAACTTGCGCACTAGCTTGAGGATGGTAAGGAGTGGACACTTTGTTATTTACCCCATACTTGGCAAGCAACATATCAAAATCCCGATTACAAAAATGAGATCCCCCGTCACTTATGATTTCCCGGGGTGTCCCAAACTGTGTGAAAATATTCTTCTTGATAAAACCAACTACACTCCGCGCTTCATTATTGGGAAAAGACACGGCCTCGACCCATTTTGATACATAATCCATCGCCACGAGAATGTAGGTATTACCACACAAACTAATAAAAGATCCCATGAAGTCTATGCCCCACACATCAAATATATCAACTTCAAGGATCGTTGTGAGGGGCATTTCATCCTTCTTTGATATGCCACTCGCTCTTTGACATTCGTCACACCTCTTTACCAATTCTCTTGCATCTTTGTACAAAGTTGGCCAATAAAACCCACAACTTAGAACTATAGAAGTTGTCCTTGCCCCACCGTGATGACCACCGTAGGGCGAGGAATGGAAAGAATCAAGAATGGTCATTTGTTCTTCCTCGGGAACACACCGGCAAATGACTCCATCATTGCAAATTTTAAACAAGTACGGCTCATCCCAATAATAATCCAAGTTGTCACGTCTAAGTTTCTTCCTTTGATTAGAAGAGAGCTCACACGGGACAACACCGGTAACAAGAAAGTTGGCGATGTACACAAACCAAGGCATGTCATGCATGGAGACCGAAAGAAGCTGCTCATCTGAAAAGGCATCATTGATCTCAAGATCATCTTTTGGCCTTCCTTTCTCCTCTAACCGGGACAAATGATCGGCAACTTGATTTTCGCTCCCCTTTCTATCAACAATTTCTAGATCAAATTCCTGGAGCATCAAGACCCACCTCATAAGCCTAGCTTTGGAATCTTTCTTCGCCATCAAGTTCTGTAGCGCCGCATGATCGGTGTGCATAATCACCTTGGCTCCCATGAGGTAGGGGCTAAATTTTTCCATAGCAAATACAGCGGCCAACAATTCCTTTTCCGTGACGGTATAGTTAACTTGGGAGTTATTCATGGTTTTTCTTGAATAATATACAGGATGAAAAATTTTGTTCACCCATTGGCCAAAGACTGCTCCCACTGCCACGTCACGCGAGTCACACATGAGCTCAAAGGGAGTGCTCCAATTTGGTGCGGTGATTATCGGAATGGTAATTAACTTGTACTTCAACAACTCAAAGGCTTTCATACATTCCTCATTGAACTCAAACTTGGTGTCCTTCTCCAATAGCTTGCATAGGGGATTTACCACTTTTGGAAAATCTTTAATGAATCTCTGGTAAAATCCCGCATGACCAAGGAAACTTCGGACTCCCTTGACGGAAGTCAGAGGGGGCAACTTGGAGATAACTTCGGTATTGGCTTTATCCACTTCAATGCCATTTTTTGAGATTTTATGGCCGAGGAATATTCCCTCCTCGACCATGAAATGGCATTTCTCCCAATTTAACACAAGGTTGATTTCTTGACACCGGGCAAGAACTTTATCAAGATTTTGCAAAAACTCCTCGAATGAGTCCCCGACCATACTGAAGTCGTCCATGAAGACTTCCAAGAAGTCCTCCACCATATCCGTGAAAATTGACATCATGCACCGCTGGAATGTGGCGGGTGCATTGAACAAACCGAATGGCATCCTTGAAAAAGCAAATTTCCCGTAGGGACAGGTGAGGGTTGTTTTCTCCTAATCTTCTAGGGCTATAAGTATTTGATTGTAGCCTGAATACCCATCCAAGAAACAATCAAAGGCCCACCCAGCAAGTATATCATGCATCTGGTCCAAAAATGGCAAAGGAAAGTGATCCTTAAAAGTCACCTTGTTCAGCTTCCTATAATCCATACAAACCCTCCAGCCAGTCAGGGTTCGAGTGGGAAGCAGCTCATTCTTTTCATTTTGCACCACTGTCATGCCACTCTTTTTCGGAACACATTGTACTGGTGAAGTCCCACTGTCAGAGATTGGATAAATAACTCCAGGATCGAGCCACTTGATTATCTCCTTTTTTACCACCTCTTGCATTGCCTCGTTCATCCTCCGTGATGTTCTACGGAATGTTTTGCATCATCTTCAATAATGATTTTGTGCATACAAAAGGTGGGGATTATGCCCCAAATATCTACTAGAATCCATCCATTTGCTTTCTTTCTCCTTTGGATCACTTCGAGGGTTGAGTCTACCTGCACTTGGGTTAAGCAAGAAGAAAGTATAACGGGTAAAGTACAAGCAGGGCCTAAAAAATCATACCTGAGATGTGGTGGAAGAGGATTCAACTCCAAGGTTGGTGGCTCCTCAATTTAGGGCTTTGTCAGTGGAGTCTTCCGATTTTCCAAATCCAAAGATAGCTTGCGGAGCCCATAAGAATAAGAACTCATGCCTTGCAATGCATTAGTACACTCCACCAAGCCATCCGTCACAACATCCTCATGATTCAATAAGACCGCTTCCATGGGATCCTCCATGTTGGTCATTGATCTTGTATCATCAATTATCACCTCGGCAACTAGGTCCACAAAATAGCACACCTCTGTACTATTTGGTTGCCGCATTGATTTGCATACGTGGAAAATTACCTTTTTATCATCCACCCAGAAGGTTAGCTCACCGGCCTCCACATCTACCAAGGCCTTCCCCGTTGCTAGGAAAGGTCTTCCCAAGATAATTGGCACCTCATAGTCGACCTCACAGTCCAATTTCACAAAATCTGCTGGCAAGATGAATTTGTCGACCCGCACCAAAACATCATCCATGATACCCAAGGGTCGTTTCATAGTTTTATCCGCCATTTGAAGCCGCATCAAAGTTGCTCTCGGTTGGCCAATGCCCAAGGTTTTAAAGACAGAATAAGGCATCAAATTGATACTAGCACCCAAGTCACATAAGGCCTTTGCAAAGTCCGCACTACCACTAGTACAAGGAATAGTGAATGCACCGGGATCCTCTAATTTGGGTGCCATTGAATGCAAAATTGCACTCACTTGGTGGTTCATCTTGATTGTCTCGCACTCCATGGATCTCTTCTTTGTCACCGAGTCTTTCATAAACTTGGCGTACCGGGAATTTGTTCAAGAGCCTCAACTAATGGTACGTTAATGGACAAACTCTTCATCATTTCTATGAACTTCTTGAACTGATTCTTATTCTTTTGCTTAGCCAATTTTTTAGGATAGGGAGGAGGAGGCCTAGGCAATGGAGCCTTGGCTTTTGGCACAACTGGCTCGTGTATGTCAATTACGTGTTCCCTAGACGGGTTCACGTCATTTTGTGTTTTCCTCTCATTATCATTGATGTCAATCCTCACTTAACCATTTATCGGCTCTTCAATCACTTTTCAACCTCAATAGGAACCTCATCTTGTTGCATATCATCATCATCACTAACAACCCTCTTTTGCTTGGAAGAACTTGCCTCACCACCTCGACCACTCCTTGTGTCACCGCCATTACATGTCCGGTGTTGTTGTTGTTGTTCTCACCCTTTGGGTTCACAACTGTGTCACTAGGTAGTGCCCCCTTAGGGCGAGTGTTCAAAGCTTGGGATATTTGTCCCATTTGGACCTCAATATTGCGGATGGAGACAGTGTGGGAAGCAATTTGAGCATCCGAATTCGCACCCGCTCCATCATCTGTTTAAACATATGCTCGATCCGGCCCATATCATTGCTTGATGAACTTTGACCTTGGGATTGATAGGGGGTGGATTGTTAGGTTGTTGGTACATCGGGGGCCTTTGAAAGCCCGAACCCTGATTACCATTTCCACCCCAATTTCTATTGATGTTCCCATTCCAATTGTTGTTGTTGCCTCCCCATTGTTGATTGTTGTTCCCCCAGTTGCTAGAGTTGTTATTGTTATTCCAATTTCCTTGCCCTCGATTGTTCCAATTTTGGTTTTTCCCTTGAGATCTCCATTGTTGATTAGAAGGATTTAGGTTCTTTACCTTACTTTCTTGGTCTGGAGGTCATGTATGTATCTGATGGTATCATGGTCAATCAAAGGAAGTTTTCTCTCGAATTGGTTGAAGAATTTGGGTGTACTGATTCCAAGCCAACCTCTAGTCCTCTTCCTTTGGGTCTGAAATTGTCTTCTGATATGGGTAGATTACTTCCTGACCCTTCTCTTTATAGAAGGTTAATTGGAAAACTTAATTTCCTAACTCATACTAGGCCTGACTTGTCTTATACGGTTTAGCATCTTAGTCAATTCATGCAGACTCCCAGGCAGCCCAATTTGGATGTTGCTTTACATATTGTGTGCTACATAAAAGGTTTGTCTGGTTTGGAACTTTATTTCTCCTCCCATTCTAACTTTTCTGTGGCTGCATTTTGTGATTCGGATTGGGATTCTTGCCCTGATTCCAGGCGATTTGTTAGTGATTTTTTTGTTACATTAGGGTCCTGTCCTATATCTTGGAAGTCAAAAAAGCAAACTACTATTTCTTTATCATCTGCGGAGGCAGAGTACAAGTTTGTTCGTAGATTAGTGGTTGAATTAACATGGCTATGCCGCCTTTTGGAGGATATGAATGTTACTGATTTGACTCCTATTGTTTTCCATTGCGATAATCAGTCTGCCATTCAAATTGAAAAGAATCTTGTCTTTCACGAGCGAAGTAAACACATCGAGCTAGACAACTATTTTGTTCGGTAGAAATTGCAAGCTGGCTTGATTTCATTGCATTATATACCTTCTAGTGCCCAACTTGCGGACATTTTCACTAAGAGCCTTCTTGGTCCAGCCCATTTGTAGCAATTGTCCAAGTTGGAAGTGGGTTCCAGCCCCACTTCCAACTTGTGGAGGGTGTTAGGCTACCATATTTTACACTTGAGCCAGGCCAATTACAACTGAGCCAGGTCCAACACTACATTAGAGGACATTCCAGTTTAGGCGGGTTTAATTATTTGTTCTTTTACTATTTTGCCTCTGAGGTTATATATAGATTTGGGGCTTATTGTAAATAACGTGACCTTGTATCATTGTAATGTAAAGTTCAGATTTTTCTCTCTATCTCATTTTCTAGAACCTTCATCTCCGCTTCAATTTGGTTGGAATTCATGGAAAGAACTTAAATTTTATCATTTAACACCTTTTAATTTTATCCATAAAACAGGAGACTGATTCAAAATATTTCAACTTGACCTTAAAAGGCAAAATGTGACATTCAGATTGGAGGAATATAAAGACGACGCCTTTGGAAGAAAAAATAAGAGAGAGAGAGAGAGAGATTAAATGACTTAAAAGCACTTGAAATAAGTCAATCCAAACGGGCTCTAAAACTTGCTCATTTCACCGTACGTTGGTGCTTTTGGTTTTAGTTATATGAAATTTTCACTTCGTTTCTCCATTTCGTCAGTTATTAAAAAAGAAGTGATATCGACTTTGAAATAGCTTTCAGTTGTCACTACTAGAAATTCGCTAAAAACCGATCAAAAAAATCGACCAAAGTTGGTCGGTTATGGCCAATTATCGATCAAAACGTGATCATTTACGTGTGGACAGTATTTTGATGGTCGAAAATGAATACCGACCAACGTTGGTCGGTCAATTAAATTAAAAAAATATTCCAAAAAGAAAATTGGTCGGTTTTTTCCGACCAAAATTGGTCGTTATTTTAATTATGTAATCAAAAGATTCACCATCTAAGAATTGAACCGGGGTCTTTACTGTGGCAGGATACTATTCTACCACTAGACCATTGGTGCATTTTGTTTTAAGATTGTCTTTTTTATTTATTTATACTCTTTAATTGTATTTTCGCACAAAAATAACCGACCAAAGTTGGTCGATTTTTTAAAATGACTGGTCGAATTAACCGACCAATTTTGGTCGGTTTTTTTAATATTAATTTTTATTTATTTTAATTGGAAAACCGACCAAAGTTGGTCGGTTTCTTGAAAACTAAATTTCGCGGGATTCAAAAATAGCTCCCCGCATTTTTGCGCCAAAGAAACCGACCAAAGTTGGTCTGTTTCGTAAAAAAGAATTAAAAAATAAAATATTTTGATAAACCGACCAACTTTAGTCGGTTTTTTGGTCGATTTTTTGACCGACCAAAGTGAGTCGATTTTTCTTGATCGGTGTTTGCCGAAATTTTAATAGTGTGTCTACTAAATTCGTGCAAATCAAATGGAGTTAAATAAGAGAATTGATTTATTTTAAAATTTTAACAATTTATGGTGGAGAAAGAATGAAGAGTAGTAGATTAGAATAGATTAAAAACTCTACTTTGCAACTTGAAGAGATTTGATCAAATGGGTTAGCGCATTTTTTTGTGTGCAGCCAATGTAATAAGTTTTTAGCTATGACTTGCAACCAAATTTAATAGGCTAGCGATTGTCTTAATTTAGTGCGGAACGATCATAAATGAAGTTTGCTCAAAATTATACCAACAAATATAATTTTTAATTTGAGTGCTCATTTGGATTTGTCTAACGTCCTTCTTTAGTTATGTACGTAGTAATGTGAAGAACACAAAATTTAATGTTCAAATTAGTTGGATTCAGTATAATCTTACAATTTATGTTTCAATGTGTTCAACGGAGGGTCTCATCAGTAACCTGTAAACCTACTCCTATTTTGCTCCAATTTTGATATGAGAATTTTTTTTATAACTTGTAAAAAACAATTTAGTTTATCTCGAAATACGAGTAACAATTAAACTTGTAATATGATTATAAGGATACGTGATCTAATTCAATGCTAATTGATAAATAGCTAAATAAATAAAGGAATTAACGATTTAAATGGATGAAACCCGTTTAATTGCAAGTTATCGACCCCGATCTGGATTAGACTCGAGATGAGGTGCCAAGAACAGCAAGAGCAGCAATAATGAGCAATAAAAATTAGAATGAATCAAGAGCGAATAAAAGAACGGAGTGCTTTTGTATTTCTTAGTAATTGCGTAAGTGGTAAGTGCGTATGATGATAATAATGATAATTTTGTTACAAATGAATATGGTTTCTCTTTATATAGTAGAGGAATCCTAAACAAGGTATGACTCTAATTTCGGAAGTAAAATACATGATTGATATCATTAACCGTTAATAGTTCTACCGGTTTTGGGATTCTCGCCGGGGTTGGTGGTCGATTGCGGATATCTCGTGATTATGTTACTGCGACGTTGATCCAATCCGATCTCTATCCCTCGGTATACACGTTCCTCAAGCCCGAACTTGCTTTGATACAGGTTCACTCTCGAGGCATACCCTCGAGCCCATAAAATTGGGTCTCCTTGATGTTTACCGTATACAGACAGTCTTACCCCTACTTTCTGCCTCTCTCACATATATCCATGGCTAAGACCTCTAAAACACTGCCGCAAAAGGAAAGAGCCTCTTCTTCAAAGCCAACCGGCGATAAGACACCGGTGGAGCCACGCGTAGAGGAGTGTGTTCTTGGACCGTGTGAACTAATTTCTGAGTTCAAGGTGGACAGGCCCCTTCGGTTCCTGGCCAGTGTGAGCCCATGTCCCGTTATATTTGCTCGATATCTGAATACGATCTCGAGCAGGTGAAAAAGGACTGCAATTGGAATAACAAAGAGGTGGTGATTCCTTCGCCTGAGTAGGATATCACCACTTATGTGAAAGGGTTTCTGAGTGTTTACACTTACCCTTCCACATTGGGGCTTGTGGACCCGATCATACTTGATTTCTGCTGCCAATATCGAGTGACCTTGGGGCAAGTCCGCCCTTCGTTTTGGCGCATCGTGATCCTGCTCAGATTTTTTTCGAGCAAAGTCGAGGGGATTCCTTTCACCCTCGACCATCTAATCAGGATGTACAGCTCTCAGCTCTACCAAGGTGGTTTGATAAAGCTCCAGCGTCGAGCTACGAAAACAGTGTTCTTGAGCATGGATGAAGACAAGGATTGGGGTTGGATGGGTCGATTTCTCTTAAGCCGAACCTCTGACTTGATTCTTGCCGAGAAGATGCCATTCCCCGAGGAATGGAATATGAAACGTAAGTCCAATTTTCATCGCTGATGTTTGATTTCTTGTTTGATTGATTTATCTCCCCGATCTAAGTTCCATTACATGGTGCACCTTTCTCTTGGTTCCCCGGTGCGATCTCGGATCTCGAAGGTTGGGTTCGCTTACTAGCCTCCACCTTTTCATACTCCGAGCGCTGCTGGCGAGATTTGGCCAAGGGTCGATGGGAAGCTAAGAACCATGGTGAGTTCCTCTATCCATATTCCGATGCCTTTCTGTAAGCATACCAGTTTTTGACTTAGTCTTTTCGTGTAGGCCTCAGAGATAATGTAACCATGAGGCCACCTCCGCCTGGTAAAGAGGGGGTTCCACAGCCGCCCAAGGAGAAGAAACCACAAAGGGCCTCGTCCCCTGGTACCCCGAAGCCCAGGAAGGGCAGGGCCCAAAAATTGAAGGTTGATACTGTCGTTTTTCCTGCCGATGTGGCTCAAAGACTTCGGGAGGATGACGCGGCAGCACAAGGTGATGATGACTGCATTGTGATAGCTCCTGAGGGGGGAGCACTACACCTTCCAAGGTTGCCGAGTCGGCAGAGAATGAGTCAGCTCGATCTCAAGTTGGGGGAATCTCGGAGGGAGATACGAGATGAGTCCCCGAGACATCAAGCGGTAAGGGCTCCTCGCTGTGCCAAAATCGGCGGATGTTCCCGAAGGGTCTAGCTCCAAGGCCCTTAAAAGAGAGGAGAGTGCCCCAAGCAACTCGCTTGGGGAAATAAATATAGATGATTCGCCGCCCGGTCCTTCATTTTCTGAGGGGCACTTCCGAGACGCATGGTCTATGAGAACTCCTGATGCAGAGCTACACCATGGAGAGACCGACATATTTCGAGAATACTTTGATGGGGTCAAGGACGATCCCGATCCATATGTTTCGCTTGTTCTCAACGAAGCTCAGCATCTGCTGAAACAGGTAAGTATCTTTCCCTTTTCACTCATGCTTATGTTTAGTTCATATCTTTTCAAGAGTAATTCATTTCCTCATGTGCAGGCTTTGGTGCTTCATCGAGAGGCATCTTTCGTATATCGGACGGATCTGACCCGATGTGAAACCGCCCTCAAAAAGCTCGTAAAGGAGAGGGATGACGCGAAACTCCTTTACGTTCGAAAAGAGGAGGAGATTGCGACCATCCGAGCTGAACTTATGAGAGCTCTTCAAGATCATACCGAGCTCATATAGAAGGTAAAGTAATTTCTTGAAACTTTGTAAAATATTAATTCAAATTTGGCGATGAACCCTTCGGTTTCACAATTTCAGCAGAAGGGCGAACTGGTGCTGCAACTTCAAGAAGAGGCCAAGATGAAGGAGGCTGAAACTCTAGGGTGGAGGCAGCACATGGAGCGTCTTGCCTCGGAGAAGGATGCATTTCGAGCCCAGTTAACTTCAGCTGAGCGCAAGCTCCAGAGTGCGAAGTAGGAAAGTCTAGCTCGAGCCCCTAGGACCGAGGAGGTTGAAGCAGTCCTTGCTAAAGTCGAATCGGAGGCGCTTGTGGCCTCTTATGGAAACGATGCCAAGGCCGCCAATCTTCGGGCGCATGAGATCTCCACTTCCACTAAGATTAGATTGTCATGTACTCTCACCCATGCTAGGCAGCGATCTCAGAGAGAGGCTTTCGAAGAGGTGAACGCTCGTGGTTTTGACCTCTCTGCTGAGATCGAGAAGGCTAAAGCTTTGGAAGATGAGGTTGCAGCTTTTTCTCTCCAATGATGAAGGATTTGTTAGCAGATCTGAGGGTGAGGGAGACGAAGCCTCTGAAGAAGTCGCCCCCGGATAAGTCGCTCGGGAGTGAGCCAGCCTCGAGGAGGACTAGCCCGATTAGATTGTAACTTCTTTTTCTTTTTCATTTTGTAAGGCCCTAGCTGGCCCTTTGTACATATATTTTTTGATATAATCAAAAATATTTCCTCATTGCCTTTATAAGTTTTCTCCATGCATTTGTATGTTTAATTTCTTTCTTTGAAAAGTTCTCATTGTTGTAGTTCAATTCGTGATCAAAATAAACCCTTAGGTTTTTCGTTTTTCCTAGGGCAAGTCCCCAAGTTGCGAAGGCGAGTCCCTGGGTCCGAAACTTATTTGAGAACTCGTCTCGGGGACGGCTCATTTCGAACTAGTAGATGATCTATCTTAGCTAACCAAGCTCGGATAGTTTTATAGAATAGGGTAGACCCTTAGGTTTTTATCAATGATTGTTAAGTTTTTGAGCTCACCGCTATACCTTTTAGAGGAATCTTCGAGCTGTAGTTAATCGTTTGTTTAAGCTCATAATAATTGAACCCTTGAGTTCAGATTGAGTGAGAGAGAGGCCTCGAACTCTAATTGTATCGGACTTTTAGGCTTATTAAATCGGTCCTTAGTATCTTTTAGGTCAGCCCTTAGGCTCTTTAAGTTGGGACAATTTGACCTTTAAAACGGCTATAAACATTTCCCTTTGCAGCTAAAAGACTTAGTGAAAATTTCTTTACGCCTTTGCATGTGTTTTTTGTACCCGTTGGGTTTTTTGAGTGTTCAACGATCGGAACCTAATTTTTCTTAACTCGTTTGCGTTAAGATAATTTAATACCTCTTGAGGCTTTTTCGAAGGCTGATATTATCGAAGCCTTTAAATTATTTGAGGGCTAATTTTATGAAATCCCTTTTTTGTTTGCTTTGCCGAGGGTCGCCTTAATTAACCGGTGTTTCAAAGTATTTTAAGGCCTTTAGTTTATGGCGGAAGTCGGACGTCTCCAAGCCGTATTATTTCAGCAATAGCCTTTTTATATGACCGTAGTCTTTAGTATAACCGTAGTCTTTGGGTATGTCTCTTGGATTTGTTTCCCGATAACATTTCGAACTTGTTCGAAATGTTAGTCCCCGAGTGTGATGGCCTTGGCCTGTTTATCGGGGGGTTCCTCTTTGAGGTCTTATGATTTCAAACTTAGATAGCTCGAGCAGGTAGTCCCCGAGTGTTCAAGGTATGCTTATACTTGTCCCTTGAGCCATTTTTCACAAGTGTTAGTTTTGCACAATAGATCAGAATCGTAAGTACATGATTCGTATAAATAGAAATTCTACTTCAAACAACGAGATGTTTGAGAAAAGAGAGTGCTTCTTTGTATTATTCATACATGCATACATATTTTGTTGTCGGGACTCGAACTGCTTGGCCCATTACAAATTCTCCCTATTGAGACCCATTTACATAATATCTGAGGGTGATGCCCCCTAATATTTGAGGTTGATTGCAAAGAAGCCGCGGATACTGTTGAATTATCCCCAGGTAGCACATAGTTTTTGTCTCATTAAAAACCTTGCCGGAAAAACCCATTTGGGATAAAAATCGGTCTAAGGGAAAAAGAGTGCAACGCGTACTTTAAAACCTTAGGTCTCGATTTCTCGAATCGGATACCTGCAACAAGTTAGTTTCGAATATTTAAGTAAAGGATAAATCCATAACTTAGAAATAATATCGCTTGGGGAGTGATATGTTCCAATTATTCGGCAATGGCTCTCCATCTATTGTTCCAAGCTTGTAAGATCATTTCCTAACTATGTCGAGGATTTGATAGGGTCCTTCCCAGTTAGGACAGAGTTTCCCTTCATTAGGGTCTTGAGTGTTGATGTTGATTTTCTTTAAGACCAGGTCCCCGACTTTGAAGTGTCGAAGATTGGTTCTTCTATTGTAATACCTCTTGATTCGTTGCTTTTGCACGGCCATTCGAACGAGTGTCGCTTCTCGTCTTTCGTCTAACAATTCTAGGCTAGTATTCATTGCCTGGTGGTTTGATTTTTCTGTCGCATGTCGAAACCTAGTGCTGGGCTCTCCGACTTCGACATGTATTAGGGCTTCAGAGCCATAGACAAAAGAAAATGGAGTTGCTCCGGTACTGGAGTTCTATGTTGTCCGATATGCCCATAGAACCTCGGGCAATTTTTCTTTCCACTTCCCTTTGGCTTTGTTTAGCGTTTTCTTCAAGTTTTGGATGATAGTTTTATTCATTTATTCGGCATGTCCGTTTCCACTAGGGTGATATGGCGTTAATAGTATCCTCTTTATTTTGTGATCTTCGAGGAATTTAGTTACTTTACTGCCGACGAATTGCTTGCCATTATCACACACTATCTCCGCAGGTATCCTGAATCGACATGCAATGCAATCCCATATGAAATCAATCACTTCTTTTTCTCTGACATTTTTGTAGGCCTATGCTTCAACCCATTTAGAGAAATAGTCAGTCATAAATAATATGAATCTAGCTTTAACTGGGGCCGATGTCAGAGTACCGACGATGTCCATTCCCCATTTCACGAATGGCCATCGGGATAAGACCGAGTAAAGTTGTTCATCGGGCTGGTGAATCCTTTGTGCAAACCTTTGACGTTTGTCGCATCTTCAAACTAACCCCTTAGAGCCTTTCTCCATGCTATCCCAATAGTATCCGCTCTAATGACCTTCCGAACTAGTGACTCAACGCTGGAATGGTTTCCACAAGTGCCTTCGTGGATTTCTCGCAAAACATAAATTGTATCCCCTGGCCCAAGCATACAGCCAATGGACCATCGAACGTCCTTCTGTATAACGTTTCGTCTTCGTCTAATATGAACCGAGCTACTTTAGTTCTTAAGGTCCTTGATTCTTTGGGATCCGATGGTAGCTTCCCGTTTTTCAAGTATTCGACATACTTGTTTCTCCAATCCCAAGTTAAGCTTGTGGAATTAATTTCAGCGTGCCCTTCCTCGATTACATATCTCGAGAGTTGGACGACAGTCCCCGAGCTAATTTCATCTTCGTCGACCGATGATCCCAAGTTGGCAAGTGCATTGGCCTTAGTATTCTGTTCTCGAGGTACATGTTGCAGAGTCCATTATTTGAAACGGTGCAAAGAGACCATTGAAAATTGCAATATATTTTGAAGGGGATATGTGGTAATGACACATATAGAATGACACTGAAAATATAGCTTTAGTTTTCTAGATGCGCTTATTAATGCAAGTGTTAATATTTCTAGGTGCGGATACCTGGTTTTAGCATCTCCTAGGGTCCGACTCACGTAGTAAACTGGAAAATGTGTACCTTGTTATTCTCTAACTAATACTCCACATACCGCTATCTCGGACACCGCTAAGTATAGGTATAGCTTCTCATTTGCTTTTGGGGTGTGGAGAAAAGGTGGGCTCGATAGGTACCGTTTCAATTCCTCCAATGCTTGTTGACATTTCGGAGTCCATGTAAAATCATTTTTCTTTTTGAGTAAGGAGAAGAACCTGTGGCTCCGATCTGATGATCTCGAAATGAAACGGCCTAGGGCAGATATCCGTCTGGTTAGCCTCTGAACGACTTTTATACTATCCACGACGGTGATGTCCTCGATGGCCTTTATCTTATCGGGATTGATCTCGATCCCCCGATTTGACACCATGAAGCCGAGGAATTTACCCGACCCGACCCCGAAGGAACACTTTTTGGGGTTAAGATTCATGTTGTATTTCCTCAAGATTTCGAATTTCTCCTGCAAATGAATCAAATGGTCCTCTGCGCAGGAACTTAACTAACATGTCGTCAATGTAAACTTCCATTGATTTTCCTATTTGTTCTTCGAACATCTTGTTAACTAGGCATTGATATGTAGCTCTCGCATTTTTTTATCCCGAAGGGCATTACATTATAGCAATAAGTTCCATACTTAGTGATAAAAGAAGTTTTTTCCTGGTCTTCTGGGTCGATCTGGATTTGGTTGTACCCAGAATAGGCGTCGAGAAAAGTAAGTATCTCGTGGCCAGCCATAGCATCGATCATTCAATCGATGCTAGGAAAAGTAAAAGAGTCTTTCGGACATGCTTTATTAAGGTCCTTATAATCTACACACATTCTAAGTTTGTTCCCCTTTTAGGGGACTACGACTACGTTGGCTAACCACTCGGGATACTTGACTTCCCGAATGGACCCTATTTTAAGAAGTTTAGTTACCTCCTCCTTTATAAAGGCGTACTTCACCTCGGACTGAGGCCTTCTCTTTTTATTTATCGGTCTGAACTTGGGATCCAGGTTTAACTGATGAGTTGTGATCTCGGGTGGAATTCCTATCATGTCTAAATGGGACCATGCAAAGCAATCTGTGTTATCAATAAGAAATTGAATGAGTTTTTTCCTGAGTTCGGGGGTTAACCCCGTTCCCAGGTATACCTTACGTTCAGGTAGATACTCGATGAGTATCACCTTCTCCAGCTCTTCGATCGTTGATTTGGTTGCATCCGACTCTTCGGGAACGACAAAAGTTCGAGGAATGAGGAAATTGTCTTCATCTTCTTCGATTACCTGCTTATCTGATTCGGTCGAGGCTGGTGACGACGATTTCTATTTGGCCGATTGCTTATCTTTGATGCTCAACCTTTCTGAGGTCGAAGGTGTTGGTATCAGCGTCACCTCATCAACTGCAAACATATCCTTTGCAGTGTGTTATTCCCCATAATCTGTTTTCACATCGTCCACTATTAGGAACTTTATCATTTGGTGAAGGGTCGACGACACTGCCTCATGTTGTGGATCCATGGCCTTCCGAGCAGTCCATTGTACCTCATGTCGCCTTTGATGACATGAAATTTTGTGTCTTGTCTCGTCCACGTTCACTGGTAGGATTATTTCTCCTTTTGTTCTTTCACTAGCCATGTTGAAGCCGTTTATGACTCGAGATGCAGGTACAATATGACCTAGCAGGCCGAGCTGATCGACGACCCTCAACCTGATTATGTTTGTTGAACTACCTGGATCCACAAGAACACGTTTAACTTGAATTTTATTTAGCAAAATAGAAATTACCAGGGCATTGTTGTGTGGCTATGAGATTCCTTCTGCTTCTTCGTTGTTGAATGAGAGAGTGCCTTCGCGCGTATAGTCTCGAGTCCGTACCTCCCTCGTGATTGATACTTTGGTGTGTTTGAATATAGGTCCTTGTGGGACGTCGACCCCGCCGACGATCATGTGGATAACATGCTGAGGTTCTTCTTGCTTGTTCTTTCTGTTGGTGTCTCTTACACTGAAGTGACTTTTAGCTCTATCATTGAGGAATTCTCAAAGGTGACGTTCATTGAAAAAATGAGCCACTTCCTCTCTCAACTGTCTGCAGTCTTCGGTCCTATGGCCATGCTGCCATGGTATTTTCACATCAAGTTTGGATTCCTTTGGAAAGGATCGGTTTGTATAGGTCCGGGCCTCCTAGTGTCTTTAATCCTTCCGATGGCCGATACGATACCTGAAGCATCGACACAGAAATTGTACTCTGATAATTGGGGTGCTTCTATGGGATCCGCGTATTTGTCTCCAGTTTTGCTCATGAGTCCCCGAGAATTCTGTCCTCGGCCACCCCTCTGATCGTTCCGGGTAGAATTACGTCTCGTATGGTTATTCCTTCTTTCTGAAGCATATTGTTGATACCGATCTTTATTTTACCTTGATTCTTTATCAACATCTCTTTGGTTTTTACCTGTCGACCGATTAGGATGCACAGAAATGGAGGGGGCTCCTAGTTGATCGTCCTTGACTCTAATTTCCAATTGATATCGGTTGTGAACATTTACCCAAGTCACAGTCGGGTACTTTATCAAATTCTATTTCAATTGGCGTGATGCGATCGAACTCTGCTCGTTTAATCCCTGGGTGAAAGCCTGAACAGCCCAATCGTCGGTAACCGGCGGCAACTCCATACGCTCCATTTGGAATCAAGATACGAACTCTCTTAGCATCTCGTTATCCCTCTGCTTCACCTTGAAGAGGTCTGATTTTCTCGTTGCAACTTTTATAGCTCCAGCGTAAGCCTTTACAAATGAATCTTCCAACATGGCGAACGAATCGATGAGTTTGGTGGCAAATTGTGATACCAAATCATATCTCCCTTCAACAGGGTCTCCCCGAATTTCTTTAGCAATACTGACTCGATTTCATCATCTTCCAAATCATTTCCTTTGATAGCACACATATAAGAGGTAATGTGCTCGTTAGGGTCTGAGGTCCCGTTGTATTTTGGTATATCGGGCATCTTGAACTTCTTTGGTATGGGCTTCGGAGCCGCATTTGGAGGGAATTGTTTTTGCATAAACTTCTTGGAGTCCATTCCCTTTAGGATCGGTGGTGCCCCCACAATCCGATCGGAGCCACATGCTGATTTTGCAACTTGACGATGGCGTTGTGTTGGGCTTGCATCATTTCAAATATAACTTGGAGGCTAACACCCTCATCTCTTATGTCCTGATCACTTCGACCCTCTCTATGTACGCTTCCATCGGGGTCCCCGCCTAAATCCGCATTCAAAGCAATATGCGAACCGACATTGACCAGGTTGGCGGGAGGTGCTCCTCCGAGGTCAGCCTGTGGAACCTCGATTCCTGGAGCGATAACATTCTCATTCTCCCCGTGGAGTTCGAGGCCGTTGTCACCATGTGTAGCTGTGTTTTGTGAGTTTGATATGATTTATCCTGGGAAAGTAATTCTTGACAAGAAACAAGCGTAAAATAGTGTGTTACACTAGAATTAACACTGAACAATCACTATTATCCTTAGCCCCGCGGTGGGTGCCAAACTGTTTACCTCGAAATACGAGTAACAATTAAACTCGTATGTTGTTATAAGGATACGTGATCTAATTCAATGCCAATTGATAGATGGTTAAATAAATAAAGGAATTAACAATTTAAATGGATCAAACTCGTGTAATTGCAAGTTATTGACCCTGATCTAGATTAGACTCGAGATCAGGTGCCAAGAACAGTAAGAGCGGCAATAGCAATAGTAATATGAGCAATAAGAACTATAAAGAATCAAGAGCAAATAAAAGAGTGGAGTGCTTTTGTATTTCACAGTAATGACGTAAGTGGTAAGTGTGTATGATGTTAATAATGATAATGTTGTTACAAATGAATAGGGTTCCTCTTTATATAATGGAGGAATCCTAAATAAGGTATGACTTTAATTTCGGAAGTAAAATACATGATTGATATCATTAACCGTTAATAGTTCTACCGGTTTCAGAATTCTCACCGGGGTTAGTGGTCGATTGCGGATATCTCGTTATTTTGTTACTGCGACGTTGATCCAATCTGATCTCGATCCCTCGGTCTACACGTTCCTCGAGCCCGAACTTGCTTCGATACAGGTTCACTCTCAAGGCATACCCTCGAGCCCATAAAATCGGGTCTCCTTGATTTTTACCGTGTACAAATTTCCTACTTGACTACTTTTGTTTCTATTATGGTCACATGATTAATTTCACAGGTTTTCTTTAGATTATAAATTTCATAAATCTTTTTTTTCTCTTAAAACACAAAATGTTGATCAATTTTCCAGCACAGAATGTTGTTAGAAATATATCTTTATACTTCTACGATAATTTTATTCCTTCTTGAAAAGATATTTTCTTTTTTACTTTACATCTGGGTAAGTTACGAATGAAAGACAATTGGTTCCTTTTAAAAAGATGGCGGAATACATAATTGGACCCTAAATTTGATTTTTGTTGTCACTTGGACACCTAAACATAGAGTTGTTCCTATCAGGTCCTTCAACTAAATCATATATATGCTAATTAGACACTTTGTAATGACATGATAGAGTGTGTGGGGATCGAAGGACGTACGAACATGAGAAAAAGGTTGTTGATTATTATTATTATTATTATTATTATTATATTATTATTATTATTATTATTATTATTATTATTATTATTATTATTATTATTATTATTATTATTATTATTATATTCTAATATATTATTCCAATTAAAACTAACGTTTATCCTACATTCTATTTCTCTTCTTCCCGTGAACCCATCATTTTTCCTCTTAATTTTTAAAAAAAAGAAAGTTTAGGGTACATGATTTGACATTTTGACTATTCTCATTTGGCATGCTTGTTCTCTTTACAAGGCACTTGTAAGTTATACCAACTTAGACTAGGAATAGAGAGAATAGTGTGATATTTCTGTGAAATCGAAATAAGAAGAAGTGAGATGAAGTTGAACGGAGGAAATTTTCAGCGGGCTTTTTAGGGCACTAAGTCGCCAGAGCCGACGTCGGGTTTCCCATTTCCTGAAAATGAGTTTCCATTTGTTTAGGGAGTTAATTCTATAAGGTGGAATATTTTAAGGTGTTAAAGGCTATTGTAGTACACGCGTTTAATTTTTATAAAACTTTTTCCCAGATGGTCTACAAAGTGTCTAATTGGCACAGATGTGGTTTAGTTGAAGGCCTGATAGGAACAACTCTATGTTTAAGTGTTCAAATAACAAAAAAGCCAAGTTCAAGGGTCCAGTTATGTATTTTGCCTAAAAAGATATTTTTCACCTTTATTTGTGTTAGGAAAATTTGAATTGAAACAATTTTATCCCTTCTTGATCTTTTATTTATCTTAGGTTTTAGGTATTATAAACTATTTGATTCCTTCTCGACCAGTTTATTTTCCATTTATTTATTTTAGAAATATTAGGAATATTATTTTTTAATTTACATTAGGAATTTTTGGAATGTTCTATCTCTCTTTTTCATACTTTAAACATGTCACGATTTGGATTCGGGCCAAAAAGTTCGGATCTAGATTCTGACGGGGCATTTGCATTTATACTCGCTTTTTGTGTCACGTATTAACTTGTGTCCGCTTTGTAAAAAAAATTACAAGTGTACCCGCTTTTTCGCATAACTTCAGCATACGGGGCTGAAGTAGCAAAGGCAATCACGCAAAACTCAGCATTCTAGTAGACGGCCCTGAAGTAGCAAGTGTGTTGAACCAAGTGTGCTGAAATTTTTGTTTGTAATTGATGAACTTAAGCATAGAAGCTGAAGTTTTGTTCTCTATTTGCTGAAGTTTTTGTTTGTAGTTGCTGAAGTTTTTATTTTTGTAACTGGCGAACTTCAGCTCTAGAGCTGAAGTTTTTGTTTTGTAACTGGCAAACTTCAGCTCTAGAGCTAAAGTTTTTATTTTTGTAACTGGCGAACTTCAGCTCTAGAGCTGAAGTTTTTGTTTTGTAACTGGCAAACTTCAGCTCTAGAGCTAAAGTTTTTATTTTTGTAACTGGCGAACTTCAACTCTAGAGCTAAAGTTTTTGTTTTGTAACTGACAAACTTCAGCTCTAGAGTTGAAGTTTTTATTTTTGTAACGGGCGAAGTTCAGCTCTAGAGCTAAAGTATTTATTTTGTAACTAGCGAACTTCAGCATATCGGGTACGTAAATTACTCTTTCTGCCCCTCATCTTACAATTATTCATCATCTCGATTCCATGACCTCGTTCGGTTCGATTGCAAACGGCCAAATTATTTAAAAGATTCTGACTTTGATTAAACCCATGTCATGTCCCGGAGAAAGATCAACTTCTGCTGCCGAACATTGTTGATTTGTAAAGAAAAAAGCTTATATTTTTATATGCATGTGATATTGTTGCTGCAAAAGTTATGTTGTAACTGGCGAACTTTAGTTCTAGAGCTGAAGTTTTTATTTTGTAAGGAGGAGGAGAAAGGGAGCTGAAGTTATTTAAAAAGTGGGTACAAGTTAAAAGTTTTAAAAAAAATGGGTATAGGTTAAATGGGGCGACCAAATAGGACGTCCTGTGCAATTTTTATGACTCTGATGTTTGTTAGAATTTGGGCCGGCCTAGTTTTAAGTCCTAAAACCATCAGACTCTATTATTCACAAACTTGGAAGACATTGATTCTTGTTCAAATTTAAAAGGGGAACTTACACAAATGTCCCAAATAAATCTCAACTACCAACCTCTAGCCATTAGTTATAGATTTATCAAAACTAGCCAATATTGAAAAACCAAATAATAGGGTTCTTTCTCTCAAAGAATCACATGCAAAAATCACCTTCCATATTTTTAAGCGTGGTTAGCAACACTAGATATAAGACGGAAAGGAAATTCCATGGATGAGGCAGCAAATAAGGTAATGAAATACAAAAATATATACAATATTCCATAAATCTAAACAAAAAAGGAACTTTTTCAATGGGTATAGTTGAAATTCATTGAAAATATAGAGATAAGTCAATATACAAAATTTGAGGGAGATTGGAGGTGATTTGGACTGGTTTTGTATCAAAATTCGTAATTAAATCGAGTTCAAAAAAGTCTTCTACGACACATGTATCAAACATGTATCACGCATGTATCTCACACACAGGTATACATAGATATACATGTGATACACAATTGATATAAATATGATACATATGTGATACACAAATGATACACAGAGTGATACACATCATTTTTTTCATGTTCAATTTTTACTTCGAATTTTCGATTCAAACCACCTCAAAACTTCACCAAATCATCCCAAAATTGAGATTCAAGCTCCTTAAGTTGTGTCCAATCTATTCTAAAAACACCCACTCAAAGCAAAACAAAAATTTGATATTATTTTGCTACAAATAGTTAATTGGCTAATTTGGCTAATATTAGTAATATTTTATCAATTGGCCAATTTTTGTAATGAGCTACTTATAAATGGACATAGCTGGTAATTTCTCAATTTAAAATACGCTGGCCTACTGGAAAAAGAGAAAGGGAAACTTACACAAATGTCCCAAAAAAATCTCAACTTACCAACCTCTAGCCATTAGTCATAGACTTACCAAAACTAGCCAACAAAAATTGAAAAACCAAAGAATTTTTTCTCTCGAAGAATCACATGCAAAAATCACCTTGCATATTTTTAAGCATGATTAGCAACACTAGATA
Source organism: Nicotiana undulata (assembly GCA_005239495.1). Classification (NCBI taxonomy): domain Eukaryota; kingdom Viridiplantae; phylum Streptophyta; class Magnoliopsida; order Solanales; family Solanaceae; genus Nicotiana; species Nicotiana undulata. Next base: position 100,154 of record ML264216.1, read on the forward strand.
CAAGACGTAAAGAAAATTTCATAAATTAGGTAGCAAATAAGGTGATGAATACAAAAATATATACAATATTCCAAAAATCTAAACAAAAAAGGAACTTTTTCAATGGGTATAGTTGAAATTCATTGAAAATATATAGATAAGTCAATATACAAAATTTGAGAAAGATTGGAGGTGATTTGGACTGGTTTTGTATCAAAATTCGTAATTAAATCGAGTTCAAAAAATTCTTCTGCGAGACATGTATCAAACATGTATCACGCATGTATCTCACACACAGGTATACATGGATATACATGTGATACGCAATTGATACAAATATGATACATATGTGATATATAAATGATACACAGTGTGATATACATATCATTTTTTCATGTTCAGTTTTTACTTCGAATTTTCAATTCAAACCACCTCAAAACTTCACCAAATCGTCCCAAAATTGAGATTCGGGCTCCTTAAGTTGTGTCCAATCTATTTTAATAACACCCACTCAAAACAAAGCAAAAATTTGATATTCTTTTGCTACAAATAGCTAATTGGCTAATTTGGCTAATACTGATAATATTTTATCAATTGGCCAATTTTCATAATGAACTACTTATAAATGGACATAAATGGTAATTAGCTCTCCAAAAGGCAAAGACGGAATACACAAGATCTCCCATATATCTTCCAGGATGCTCTTCATCACCAATGAGGCAATTAGTCTGTTTCCACAATGACTTAAGTAAAATTCAAATAGTTAAAAGAAAATAGTTATCTCCCATATTATTCATTAAAAATTGTGTTGGATAATGAATTTTTTTTAAAACGGGTCAAATATGAATAAGAACCATATTATCCACTTAGAAATGGATAACTAAGGGTTTAACTTTCTAAGACCTCAAATTGGAGGTTCCTCGAGTTTGGGAGATTTGGAATTCTTCCAAAAGTGATCATATTCAACAAGTCATAGATAATATGGATATACATATTATCCGCCAGTTAACCCGATTATTATCCGTGTTAAATGTGGGTCGAATCGGATTTGTTTTTGCATTATCCGTTTTTGACTCGCTCATATCGACCCGACTCGCATGTTTGCCGCCTTAATTCTGGAGAACAAAATATTTCATAGCCTCCATAATTGTTTTAGCCTCCGCCTTAATATTTGTAGCTCATGGATCTCACTAGCTTGTGCAGTAATAAGATCACGTAAACAAAATCCATAAGAACTTCTCCCCGGGTTACCCCTACTCTCGCCGTCTGTATTGCATTTCACTAGAGAAGAAGGGGGAAAGGACCAACATACCTTTGTGAACTTGACTCTTGGTCGATAATTTTCCAGAATTTGAATCAAATCACGCCAATGAAAAACATCATTATACAACCAAGACCATCTAACAACAAGTAACCACATTTGTTGTTAGTAGGCCCTCAGAATGCAGACGCCATTGGCCCACAAGTTGAGTACTAGCCCAAATCCCTTTGTCGTTGTGTGACTATTTTTGGATTTATTCCTCGAACCTTCAAAACTCAATTTAAGGTTGTAAGATAAATTCTTCGAAATCCTACATCACTTCTAGGTATTCAAGAAAGATGATAAGTTTAAGCTTATTGTTGTTCTTGTTATTCTAAAGTGTCAAGTTTCACAATTTATCTCTTGTTTTTAATTCTCTATCAAAGGTGATTAGTTCTTCGTTAGCTAATTGTTGTTGTTAGGATTCAACTTTAAGAATAGACTTCTTCAATTCAAGAAACTCTTTCTTGAATTTAATCTATCTTTAATTTTTGTCATCTGTTTAGTTTCTCTACTTTCTTTTAGCTTTCGCACGTTCTTGATTTTCTTTTTCTTTTTCTTAGTAAGTTCTTGGAACCCTATCATGTTGTTATCTAAACTTTGCGAGGGTTATTAGTTACACACCCAAATTATTTGTAGTCTTAATTAGACTTTTGGACATGGATATTTGACAATCTTATCCGTGAGAAGTGGCATAAACGCGTCTACCATGTGGATTCTTTTGTCCGCATGACATGAATTAAAATAAAATATATATTTTCATCTCTTTTGAATTTATTAATTTTTAGATCATTTTTTTCGGGTCAATTTAGTAAACACTCATATTAGAGCTCCATTATTAGCGAATAAATTTTGAAGAAATTACATCATATATCACTTGGGTCATACAGCCTATCCGAAAATAGCTCATATTTGAAGCCCTTTCCTGATTTAGCCCAGGTTGTATTTATTTTGAAATTTTGTTTTCACCCGGTACCCCACAAATATTATTAACGGTGTTTTAGTTTTCTTTTTTAAATTTTTTTTCTCTCTCTGTTCTTCTCACGTTTTTTTCACAGAAGTACGAAGGCATCCGTACTCCATTGTTGCGTCTCAAGTAATTTTTCGAGCTTTCACTCTTATTTTCAGATAATTTTCGTTTCATTTTATGCTTTTACCATTGTTTTGGTTTTAAACATTGTTTTATTTTAGATTTTTTGGCTTTTCTGATTTTGATTTTTTTTTTAACAATGTTGTTGTGTTTTCTGTTCGATTTTGTGTTCCTTCTATCTTCGTTCTGGGCCTAAACTTGGTGTTTCAGTTTGCATGCTTTATTATTTTGACTTTTATGGTAGAATTTATTTTTTGAGTTTTATTACAATTTGGAAAAATTGGCTTCTGCTTTGTGTTCATGGCCTTTATTTTTTGTTTGATTTTTGTGTTTTCTTTCACTAGTCTTCACTTTTGTTAAAGCTTTGTTTGTTTTATTGAGAAAATGCGTTTGAAAATGTCTGCTTCTAAAAGTCGTATGAAGGTTGCTGGAAAAGGTGTTAAGCTCGATTTTGCGAAAACATTAAGGGACTTGCCTCAACCCCTGATTCTGAAGTGAATGGGCATGTCCAGGCCCCGGTGATGATGATTTTGAGTCTCCTGCTCCTACAAAAAAGTTGCAACAAGAGAGCAGTTGAATGACTCGTTCGCAAACGAAGAATACTCCTACTCTAGTTAACATTGTTCGAATAAGGAGTAAGAAATGTGGGAGACATAAAAAATCCAAAGAAAAGCTAAAATTTGATTTGGTTGATGAAGATGGTGTAGGCCCTAACGTTAAACCGAAAAAGAGAAAGATCGAGGACGTTAAGCATAAAAAGAGAAAGATCGAGGACGTTAAGCATAAAAAGAGCAAGATCGAGGACGATGGTGAGAGTGGTCTTGATTGCATATCCAAAGAACAAAGGATTGCTACTTGTCGCAAATTGAAGGAGAGAAAACCTGAGCTGAAGGTATTCCCTGTGTTGCTATTAATTTTATACATCCTTATAAAATTTCATACGAAGTTATACAACTATTTATACATCTTTATACAAGTACTGCTACACTGATTTATACATGTTTATACAATATTTTAGTATAGTTTTTGTTCCTGATTTCTTTCTTATTGTTTTTCCATATACAAGGTTGGAGACTTCTATATACAATCAGCTGATCATTTCTACAACTGGATTAGTTCCAATAACGAGACTGATATTGTCAGTATTTTGAAGCAATGTTTGACTGACATGCAGCTTCAAATGTTTCGTGCTAGCTGTTTTGGCTACTTCTTGGACCTGCCTCAATTTAAAATTCAAAATCAACTTATTCATTGTATACTATTGAGGGAAGTCATCTCGGGGCGGGAAAGGGAGTTGTGGGTTAAAATTAATGGTTATTTGTTGCGGTTTGGCATTGGAGAGTTTGTTGTTATCACTGGTTTGAAGTGTGTGGAAGAAGACGCCACTGTCTATGACAAACCAGATGTCAATAGGTCGCTAAAAGAGTATTTTTCAGGAGATGAAAAAAGGGCTATAACGAGGGGGCAGCTTCTTGATCGCTTCAAGAAAAAGGACTGGAAGTCGGACGAAGATGCGTTCAAGATGGCCTTGATAGTGTTTGTCCATCATTTCAAATTCTCAGATGCCAATAATCATTGTATCAACAAAGATGATTTTGATATCATTGAAAGTGGTCAATATCAGACGTATGCTTGGGGACAGACAGTGTGACTATTTGACAATGTATAGGCTCTGAGGTTTGGCGCTTGCGTTACAAATATGATTTTTTGAGTGTTGCTCTATGGTTGACAAGCATTTAGTTGTTCGCGTTGGCACAAATGTGCCATGCATTCTTAATCGGAAAGTCACTGAAACTCCAACATACGCGGATTTGACTTGCGGGGTGATCATGTCTAGTATCAACAAGGTAAATATTTTGTACCATAATACTTCTTCATATATGATTTTAGTTTTTCTGTAAGTATGTATAATTATGAATATGTCACAATTTCCTTTTTCTACTATTGTAATCCAGTTTTTCTTATTGTAGTTGAACTATTGGAACATTTCTCCTACTCGTGAAGGGATGTCAACGCTGAACATCGTCACGCTATTTGAAGTCAATGCCGATGATGTTGCATAGGGGATGTGCCTGCCTTTCACATTGATAATTTTGTCTCTACATTTCCACCTTGTCCTCAGAATATGTAGCAATAGTCTAAACGATCTTGTCCTTAGAATACGGAGCAACAGTCTAAACGACCTTATCCTCAGAATACGGAGCAACAACCTAATTCGAGTTATGATCCTTCAGCGCGCATTGATCTGTTGAATGCTAAAGTTGAAAAGTTGAGGAGTGTTGTTGGAAAGGTACTGAAGCTTTAGCTTTTCTGTAGTTTATCGGTACAGTTTGTATATACATGATTTTTTGGTTATAAACATGGTTATTTATTTACTTCTGTTGTTTTAGTAATTTTTTGTTGTAGTTGACTGATACAGTTACGACACTCAACATTTACGTAGTTTCTTCCTTTGAAAAAATGTTCAGTTTTCTGAATATAAGGAAACCAAGCAAACGAGGGAGGAGGTTCCTGATTCTAACGTAATGTTTTACTAATAAAACTAAATAACTCAACAGTTATGCATTATCTGAATCATCACTCAAAAAGTTATGCCTTCTCTTTCTATTATTTTTTATAAGATTTGTCAGTGTGTATCTGGTGACAATACATCTGGTCTCGACGAATATGATGGTTATCAATATGATGTTGTTCCTGACTTTATCAAGCAAGTGAATCAAAATAACACGCTAGCTGACCAAACAAATTTAGGTGTCAAAGCAAACAAGGGAGTTCCTGATGGTGTTGATCATGGTATTCGTTCTGCATTTTATCTTTTTTGTCTGATTTTTTTTTCTTCATTTTGAAAGTTTTTTATTAGTGGTTTTCTCTGTCTAAGGGGCAGCAGGTAATGTCAAGGGTGATACATTTTGGGATGACATTGGCGATGAAGATTTAGCTGCGGATGTCGCAAATTTTGCTTCACATACCACCCATCATAGACGTAGAAGAGGATTACATTTCTCCTTAACAATCGGTTCGACATAAAATACCAGGAAAATATGCCAAATCTTCGTATTTGTTAGTTTTTTATTTGGGGGCATCAGGATCGGCGCACAAGCTCATTTTTTATATCAAGCATCCTTTCACGATAAAAATTTATGATTTTGATCCCTTGTCTCCATTGGCCAAAGAGTTTTGTGCATTTGTTGATAATGGGATGGATACGAGGCGAAGGTAGCTTAACTTTCTTTAAGCTTTCATGTTCTGATTTTATACTTGTCAATGAAGGTACTTCTGATAACTTTTTATTTTTTATGATTTGAAGTGCTAAAAATATTTATACCGATGAAGCAAATAAGCTTGTGGAAGCTTTTACCTTTGGCTCGTGTCATGTGACCACGAAGGATTGTATAACACCCAGTACATTCAGATTAGGTGGGGATACTTTAAATGGGTATTAATTTGATATATTAGACATATGAAGTCCTATCGGGATGATTATGGGTGAAAATAGTTGTTTCAAAATCAAGATGGAAAGTGAGGTGCATAAGATTCGATAAAATCGACTAAGTTTGCAGAAGGTCTGTCTTCCAGCAGTATTTAGTGCAAATGTGTAAGGAATTTGAGAAAACCCAAAACATAAAAGTTTTAGGCCTTTGAAATATCTTTCCAACGATAAATTATGGATCCCGAAAGAATCTCTGTGCAAATAGTTATGCCCGTTTTACAGAACAGTGCGCAATATGCGCGCCCAGTGCGGTCGCGCGAATGCGGAAGTGTTCTGTCCATTTAGCGCGGTCAGGTGCCCGGGGGCGTGTATGGGGGGTCATTTTTAAATCCCTACTTCGTTCCCCACATCCCCAAAACATAAAAACTTGCTCTAGAAAGGAAAGCTCTCAAAACCTAACTCCTTAAGGGTCCTTCCACCTCCCAAGGTAAGTTCTAATGGTGATTCTAAGTTAATTTTAATTTCCCAACATATTATTAACATGGTTAAACTCTCCATATCATTAGATATTCGATTGGGACATCATTGTTGAGAGAAGGAACCCTAGAACTTGAATTCAAGGGGATTGAACTTCAAGAAGGTAATGTCTTCACCCTCTAATTGATTCTAGCATTGGTTTAATGATTATAGACTCTAGTTCATGAGACATGAGTTGATGAGTTTGATAGAAAAGCATGAACGGTTATAGGTTTGGGTTGTTGATTGTTGATTATTGGTTAAGGGCGTTGTTTACCTTATGGGTGATGAAGAATAATGTTGATTATAATCATTTGAGACTTTAGAATTTATCTAGGAGAAAGAGAATGGGTTATTGGGTGTAGAAACACCATTAATGAGGGCTATGAAGCTTTATACCACCAAGTGTTTGATAAAATACCTAAGTGACCAAAACATGACTATTGTTGCTAATTTGGAATCCCTTTGACTTGTATTGATATAGATTAAAGTTGAAAGGGTTGGCGAATGTTGTATTATGCTCAAGAGCAGGAAGTTAAGGTATGTGAGGCTAACTCTCTATGTTTGGTAATGTTAATGATTCTCCCTACACTACGTTTCTTTTACCACGTTACCAATTGGCTCAGAACATAGTTTAACCTAGTTCCTTGAATAGTTGTAGAACTTCTATTCTCTAGCTTCATAACTCGTTCATGACTTTCATTCTAAACGTTGTGAGCTCAGCCTGTATTCAATATAGACTTGGGTTTGATGTCCCTGAGTCTTAGTATAGCTTACTCAGCATGTCATAAACAGTTGAAGTTTCAATTTTCATAATCAGTTCATGAATACATGTCTCAGTCTAGCTCTATTCAGTTTTCAAGTATCATGTAACTCAGTATGGTTCAGTATTTCAGTATCATGTATTTCAGTATCATGTATTTTAGTATAATTCTCAGTTCCTGAATGTTGAACACCTGTATTTAGGACTGAGGCCGTAGTTTATATGCTTTATGCACACTTGGGCCTGAGGCCATAGTTTATGCTTTATGCATGTTTGGGCCTGAGGCCGTAGCTTATGCTTTATGCATTTTTGGGCCTGAGGTCGTTGTTATGTATACGTATACTTGGCCTGAAGTCGTAGCTTGTGCACATATATATATTGGGCCCGAAGCCGTAGCTTATTCAAATAAACAGGTTGTTCATCATTCAGAAGAGGGAGTATTCATATCCTTACTTCCTTTGTTCAATTCATAGTTCAGTTATCAACTATCAGTTCAGTTATCAGCTAACATTTCAGTTATCATTTCAGTTTCAATTATCGATTATTAATTCTCAGTTATCAGCTTAGTTTCAGTTTCAACATTTATAAGTTTTTCTTTCAGTTGTTTTACATACCAGTGCAATTCAAATGTATTGACGTCCCTTTTTTCCGGGGCCTGCATCTCACGATGCAGGTAATGATTTACAGGTTGACGATTCATAGCGCTGGGATTCTCGTACCAGCTATTTGGTGATTCCCAGTTCTTTTGGGGAGTTATCATTACCTTACAGTCTTCAGTATTTTTAGACAGTCAGTGTTTTCAGTATTTCATTAGAGGCTTCATAGACTAGAGCAACAGTTAGACAGAGTCGCAGGCTTTTCATATTAAGCCATGTTGGCTATAAATATATTTCAGAATTGTATTAGTATTTCCGCACTTTGATTTATATCATTAAGACCTTCAGTATATCAACATGTGTTAGTTTATCTTCCGCATTCAGTATGTTATGATACCACATGTTGATTCAGCCAGCCAATTAGTTCGCTCGGTCACATGTAGTCAGGCACCGTGTGTCGTGTTACGTCCAGGACCAGGTTCGGGGCGTGACAGATTGGTTCCACTCACTTGTGTATTGCGGTCGACCTTTGATTGACACGGTATTTAATAACTTTCTGTCCTAATACTTTTTTTTATTTGTTGCGTATCTTTATTGTTTGAGACCCTCATAGTGTATACTTAACTTTGTATAATCAAATGCAACACTTTTGTATAATCCCGGTATAAGATTGTATAATCTTGTATAAATATGCATAACTCTGTATAATAATGTTTAAATGTGTATATTTAAAAAATATGCATCGTATATTAATTTTTTTGTAGTACTTTGAATCATTTAGTAGTGATGGTTGATTTTATTTTATTTTTCTTGTCTCAGCACTTAGATGTCCTCTTTTACTATTTGAGGAAGAGGGGAAATGATGGGCTGAATGTTGCCATGCGGTTTACTACAACTGGCTTTGCCTTTGATAACAAAATCAACTCACTGTATAAAGATTTCAAAGTAAAGCAAGATCCTTCAGTGATTCCTGGAGGGCATGAAATAGAAGAGTACATTAGAGGATACTATTGTGATGCAAATGTAGCATGGCACACTGTTGACCACGTCTTATTCCCTATTTATGTCAAGCGCGGAAGAGCAAAATTGTGCTACTGGGTTTTGGGGTTGTTTACATTCATAGATAGGTGCATCCACATCTATGACTCTAACGGTGGAGCAATTAATGATAGAATTGCTTTGGATGATCCATTACCTTATGCAAATTTTGATACCTTACTTCTTGAAGAGTTCTGATTTTTATGTCGAGAAGAAGGGCATTGATTGGAACAATGGTGCATATACCGATAAATCTCATTCTGATGCTTTGTAGATTAATCTGGTTAATAATGTGCCACAACAGATCAAGTGGTAGGTTAATCTCAGTTGTTTTACTATATTACTATTTGTGTACCTATTTACAGTAACGTACAGAGAATCTGATTTTTTTTAATTACACTGATTGTGGTGCTTTTGTTGCTGGCTTTGCTGAGTATTTCATCATGGGTAAGGAAATTAGAAAAGATAATTTTGACATTGAGACACTTCGCACCAGGTGGGATCTTTGTTATGGGATTATGGAAGGAAAAAATAAGAGTCCGGTGCAATTAGTGGTGATGAAATCACAGGGAGGCTTTTCAGGAAAAGGAAGAAGGGACGACCGAGAAAGTAGTTTTATTTTTTTTATTTTAATGTAATTTTGCTATGTATCAGGAGTTGTCTAGTTTTGTCTAGGACTATTCTGCTACTTGTGAGATAACCTTAAAGGATATTATGGATGATTTTATTTTGTGTAATTTGTGGTAGTCATTACACTGTGAATGAATTACATTTTAATGAACATTTCAGTTGCTTTTTTCTTTAACAAAGTATGTATTTTTGTTATTGTTGCAGTTTTGTCAATGTTGCTGGATTTATACATATGTATAAAATAATATACATAGTTATATAATTTTATACAAACTTATACTCTCATTTATACATCTATATACATAAAATAATATTGATTGTTTGCAGTTTTGTTTTGCATTTGTACAATCTATCAATATATTTAGCACTATTATAAATCACAACACACTATTATTGGACAATCAAAACATGTATAATGAAACATATTTAACATAATTGCAGCATATATTGTAAATTATAATTCTTTGTTGACATTTGTAACTCAATCGCTTGTGAAACTTAACTACTCAACATTTGTAACTCTATTATTTGTGAAACTTAACTACTCAACATGACAACATATGTAATAGGAAGTGTTATTTTTTTAACTATTTATTTTGGTCGATTCCTACATATTTTTCTACTGTGACCACTTTGTCCACACACAGAAAATGAAAACGCCATCTTAGACTCTTTCTCTGAAGCAGGTTTGAGTCTTTCCTTTCTTGGCCTTCCTGCATTTCTTCTCCGTTCAGGTGGTAGGACCACATCTTCCAATACCTCTGTTGGGATTACCCATAAACTCTCATCTGGTATCGTATTCACTGGAAATTCATAAGTTCTAAGGAGGTTATCCTTTTTGTAGTAAAAAGAGTAATAGTGGACAGGTTTCAGCTGTTGGTTCTCCAAACCGCCCAAGCATGCGGACATGGAAGTTCATCCATTTGAAATTTTCCGCAACTGCATGTTCCCTCTTCAAGGTACATTATGTTTCGCCTTACCCCTTTAAGCACAGTATATAACTGCTCCGTAGCAGGCCTCACCTGCAACAAAAAATTCTTCTAAAAAAGTTAAAGCACATTATACATTATTATACAGAGTTATACATTCTTATACAAGCAGTAAAATTCAAGCCAGCAGTGCCATGCATCATTATATTTGATTCGTTTTACCATCACTTGCTCCGATGCAATCAGATTTTCCCGAAGGAGTTTGTCGTACTTTTCGCCAAGCTTTGTAGATGTCTCCATTGCACATTTTCTGTTTTTGTTGTTCGACTGTTGTAGCAAATTTGCCATGTACTCCAACAATCGCATTACTTGTAACTCTCTAGCATCTTTGTTTGCTTCATTAATTGACTCTGCAATATTGGAAGTCATTATCATCGACTTTTTCACTTTGGAGTGTGCCCTAGACAACCTTTCGTAGACGATTTCGAACAAGTAAGACTGCACCCTCGAATCAATTTTGCACATCTCTGTCATATGGTAGTCAAACTTCTCTATCGTGTAAGCTCTAGCCAAAGCAGCGAAGAAAATATCCTTCAATTGTTTGTGATGTTTCTTGAATGTGCGCTTGACATTCTGCCCACAGTGAAACATGAAAATACAATGTGGAACTTCTGGGTACACAGCTTTTGTGGCATTGAAGATGCTTTCGTTTTTATCTGAAACTATATACATTCCTTCCCTAACACCAAAATACTTTTTTCTGGATGAAGAACCACTCCCAAGATTTATTATTCTCTGAATCTACAATTGCATATGCAAGTGGAAGAATTTTTCCTGTTTATACAAAATAGATATTAGGATTCATACAATTATACAAATCTTATACACAGTTATACACGAATATATAACTTTATACATACTGCAAATTTTATAAAACAGCAGCTCTAAAATCATATACACGTTTATACATGAAACTACAACATTATACAAATTGCAGAAACAAGGTATATGCAGTCAACTCACCAACTCCATCCTGTGTGCAAGCAGTCAATATGGTACTCTTATATGTTGTTTTAAGAAAACTTCCATCAACAACCATTATCGGTCTGCAATGCTCCCAACCCTTGATAGATGCATATAGCGAAATATATGCATAAAGAAAGCATCCATCTTCTGATTTGTGCAACTTTGTAACCGTTCCTGGATTTACATGCTCTAACATATACAAATACCTCGGCAACTCCTTATATGAATCGCTCGTATTCGCTCTTATCATTTCCATTGCTATCTCTTTATCTCTCTATGCTTTCATGTAGCTCAATTCAACCCCGTGTTGCTTTTGTATGTCCTCAATTATATCATTTGCGGTGTAATTGTTTTTTGGATTAACATACTTGTCCTTGACTATACTAGCAATTACACCCGAAGTAGCTTGACGTTGTGTTAAGTATCTTTCTGCGTAGCCGCATGCGTGATTATTATTGTAGCTTCTCATCTTGACTATGGTTTCCTTGTAAATGGAAGAATATTTGAAACTCCAAGCACAATTTTCATCCACACACATAAGGTGATACCTAGGATTAAAGATCATTCAACTTCTAAATACACTTATATACAAAAACATAACTAGATATATACTAATTTTAATTCCTATATATATATATATATATATATATATATATATATATAACAGAATATACAACTATTGTCATACCTTGTTGTGCTTGATCTCTTCAGCTTGAATTGGAACCTCTCGCGTACAGCCAAGTTCTTCATCACAGTGACAACTGTCTCTTTATCTTTATAAACTTGATCCTCCGCAACAAATTAGTTTGACACATTATCTGTTATACTCGTGTTTTCAATAAATTCGATATCAAGCATAATCTCAATGCTATCAATTGTGGATACATCTACACAATTGGAATTTGTAGTAACCAAACAACTGGAACTTGTAACAACCAAACGATTATCATAAATCTCTTTCACAGTCACATACAACGAGTATTCAATGAAATTCAAGTTTTTCTTCTTTAATTCGATATACATCTTAACACCTGTATCGTTGTAAATCAGGATCTGTGGTAATCATCCTTTGGGAGAAAGTTAATCTCTAATGTGTTTAACTCCGAATTGATTCTAATCTGTTTCAAAATTGCTTCAACTAAATTGGTGTAGTTGAATGTCGACTCGATTATTGCACAATCGCTGACGAAATTGACAAACATGTTGTCTTCCCATTCACCACTATGAAGAATGTAAACTGAAAAAAGCTCCATCGAACAAAAAGTTAAAATCAAAATTGCAGCAAAAATAAAAATTGTGTTGATTGCAGCAAAAAAAAAAATTCACTTTTCGTGTTTGATTTGCTGTTAATTCGAGATGAAGAAGAATTTTTAAGTTTTTGGAGTTACATTGACTGTAAGATCGCGTTTTTGTATATTTGGGGAAGAAGAACGAAAAGAATAAGAGAAAATCCCGCTGAAAGAAACAAAATTCCGCTTCTGAATCCCAAAAAACAGAAATAACGCCCATTTTTTGGATATGGGCGTGTTATTTTTGGGCTACTCAATTGTAACTTGAAATACCGGCCATAAAGTTGAAAAGTAGGCAGCCTAGTAGTTTTAATATGAATTTTTTTCATAAATTTATATATCGAAAAATAATAGAGTTTAGCCAAACTTTTTATATGTTTGATCCAAAAGATTGCAATTGAAATAAATAATCAATGCAGATGATACAAAAAATACAACTGAAAGTTCATTATACACTACTAGAAAGCTGCCCAAAGCCGCCCAGAAATATTGATCAAAATCGATTGGAAAACTGAAAAACCGACTGATTTACGGCAGAATTTAATTCATCGAAATTTAGTTGGTCGGTAAAAAATAGCGACCGAAGTTGGTCGCAATTTCCGACCGATTTCGGTCGGTAAATTATTTTTCACCAACGACACAAAAAGAAAAAATCTGCCGAAAAAACCGACCGATTCGATCGAATTCGGTCAGTATTTTTAATTATGCAATTAAAAAAAGCATCGCTTGAGACTTGAACCAAGGTCTGTATTGTGGCAGGATACACTATTCTACCACTAGACTATTAGTACATCTTGGTTTAAGAATTTCTTTTAATTGATTTGTACTCTTTAATAATATTTTTGCGCGAAAATAAGGGATTGATTTTGGTCGGTTTTATTAAAAATATAAAATTACCGATCGAAGTCGGTCGGTTTTTTAAAATGACTGATTGAAATAACCGATCGATTTTGGTCAATTTCTTAAATAATAAATTTTGCGAGATAATAAAATAGTTTCTCGTGTATTGGCGCCAAAAAAGCCGACCAAAGTCAGTCGGTTTCGTAAAAAAAATATACATTTTAAAAAACTATCCGACTTCAGTCGATTATTCGGTCGTTTGACCACAATTGATACTAGATAAAACTTTTATTTGGCTAAAAAAATGAGCTCTAACCAAGTATTTCTTTACAGATTTAGCCAAAAAAAATATATTCATTGTATCTAAAATAGAATAAAAAAGGAAGTACACAATTGCAACTCTATTATTTTGGCTGAAAAATAATGGAGTTCTAGTCGTCTCTTTTACTGATTTTCATCGAAAAGAAAAGTATTTGATATAAATAGTCATTATATCTGAAGAAGAAATAAAAAAAGTACCCAATTAGTACTGCAATTTTTTTTTGGCTAAAACTATTTCTATTTAGCTAAAATGATGGAGTTCGTGGTCTTCATTTTTATAACAAATTTAGATTAAAAGAAAAAAGAAGAAAGAAATACACCGTTGGAATAAATAGTCATTTGTGTAAAGAAATTAAAAGAAAAAACACAAAGTTGGGCAAAATATTAATATTAAGAAAAAAGTAAGGAATACTCAATTGGAAGTTTGGAACAAATTAACCACTGTACCGGACTATGTGGTAATTAACAGTTACATCACACTCGAAAGCTGACTTTTTTTTCTCTTATTCCATGCCACTAAAAGACTGTATTTCATGCTCTTTGCCGTGTCAACATCTAATGTAGAGGCTATCAAATTAAATAGCTAAGTCTAGGCTAATTATGACAAAGAATAATTTCACTGTCAGCTAATCTATATACTATATTTAAAACACGAATATTCTCAACGAAATGTCGTTCGATTTTCTTACCCTTTCAAAATAGAGTTTACATTAGATAAAATAGTAATTTTCTATTTCCCTAATAAAATCAATTAATATTCTTCTTATTAAGTTTTCTTTATTTGAATTAGTACTATATAAAAATCCTAATAAATAGGATATCAAAATCAATTAAAACTTACCTTATACAAATCAAACAACTATTTGATTGGCACACGGAACCTACATCTTCCTAAATTACCTAGCTTCTTTCTCGTCTTTTTTGCGATTGGAATTCAAGTCTTCAATTAATTTCATCTATCCAATGTAATGAAGTTACATTCTAGCCTTCTGATTTTTGCCATCTAAACTAAAAGATATTAAGTGATTTGAGTAATAAATATTCCCTCCATCTACATTTATGTGTCTTACTATAGTTTTCTTTTTAGTTTGTTTAAGAAAAAACCTCTTTTTATATTTAGTAACTCTTTAACTTCATCATTATACTTTAAACTAATAGATTCAAAGAATTTGATACATAATACACAATTTTTATTTTAAAATCACAAGATTGGAAGACATTTTTACTTTTCTTAAATTTTGTATCCAGCCAGACTATAACACATAAATTGAAATAAACGGAGTCTTAGAAGTGCACGTAGGTGGCATGGTGTATTCATCTACGGATACAAGATTGAATTTATTGCTAGAACATTAAAAAAAAAGATTGATCATATCTATCTATTTATCTATACTATGTTAAAAGCACGATAGGCCCTTAGCGAAACATCGTTCGTCTTTTACCCTTTTAAAATAGAGTTCATATTATACGAAATAGCCATTTGATTATTAATATTTAGGTGTTTGATTCAAATCAAATTTACAACAACAACAACTCAATATAATCCCACTAATGGGGTCAGGGAAGGGTAGTGTGTATGCAGACCTTATCCCTACCCTGGGTAGAGAAGCTGTTCCAATAGAGATTCAAATCAAATTTATTATTTTAAATCTTACTATATTAGTCCTTATATTTAGGACTTTAAGATAATTAAAAAAATTACCTAGAATAAAAATCAGAAAAATACTAAATTAAAACACTTTGTTTCCAAGGCAATACTTTAATTTGCTGTAATGCATATTTCCGTCAACAAGATGAAAAGTGTTATGAAATTATTATTTGTGGATGTCCATTTATTACTCCGCTATAGATAATCTTTCTGAAGAAGATTATCTATTTAGTACTATGTTGAAGTTTATATACAAGCAGCTGATGTAGGCAGGTTGCAAGCAACTCAATGAAATGATTTGCAGCAGCTTCTTATTAAACAGACAGGTTGCAAGCAGCTTATGCAGACAGCTTACAAGCTGAAGAAAAGCCTCGCAGCTGCTTCCAGAAAAGCCTCGCAGCTGCTTCCTTTCTTCTATAAATAGAAGAGTTTTCAGTTCCTTATGTACATTAGTTTGAAAGTTGAATTATATATCAATCTCTCTATATACTTGTCTTCGGTTTATTTACTATAAAGTCGTTATTTTATAACACGTTATCAGCACGAGACTCTGCCTTGAGCACTTACTTTGAAAGATTATTACTAAAGTTATCCTCGTCCGAAGGCATCGGTTCTCACTGTAAGTAAGATCAAACTATTGTATTTATGGATTTCTACCCTTTTTACAGTGGTTTGAATGATTGATTTTTGTTTGGCGTCAGTATTTTATTTTCATATTAGCAAAGTAAGCATGGAAATGATTCCATGTTTGGCTTAAAGGTTTTACTATATCACTTTGTCTTTATGAACGACATATTATTTTTCCTTGCCACTTTGCTATCTTGAAGTAGGTTTGTAGCAAAGGACTTGTGACATTAATTTTTGCACTTTCATATATTGTTGAACACTAACTATTTGTTGAGTTGAGTTTGCAAAAATCTATGGATATAAATCAGATCCAATCGCCATAATTAAGAGTTCTACTCAAAAGGTTAGTACTTCCTACATATCAGACATTCCTATTTTTTTGGCTACTAACAATATAATTTTTGTTCATTAAGGAGCATAATTGGTTCACTTAGCAGTTCATGTCATAAATTTGTTCCTGAAGAAAAATATTACGAGAAGGGACCATAATTTATTATTTTCATCTCTATTGATGGCTAAGTATGAGAGTTTTCAATATTATATATATATTTATATATAGTCACAGGCAGTGGCATATTTTCTAAGTTTTGTTATGACTTAATTTATGGTTCACTTGAACTCTAACAGAGTGCGACCACCAGAAGTGGCAATACTTTGTATATCTCATTGTAACTAAATTTGTTATACACCAGAAGTGGTATATACCTATCATGGCTTGTTATGGTTACAATTGAAGATAAGCTAGAGAACATTTCTCTCTATTACATACATACCTCGATTTACTCATGAAGTAGCAAATATATTAAAAAAGGTCAGACGCCATTACAATTTATTTAATGTGGCTATTGCACGTTCAGATAACTATATTCCATCTCTTGAAGGAAGAGAACTTTTGATAATATTAATCAATTCCCTGAAGTGAATGTGACAATATTGATAAAGCTTGTAAATATGAACGTGCTCTTAATGTGAATATATTACAATTCACCTCCAGAAGAGGTAATATTATTGAGATAATATATACTCATTATTTCGTATTTTAAATTTTCTCCTGAAGAAGTAACACAATTGAAATTTTCTCCTGAAGTAGGAAAGTATTATGAAAGTGTATCTTTTTGTGCTTAAACAAAATAATGAGCTATTGAAAGTTATTTTTTTAAGCACATTTTCATTCCCTGGAGTGAATGAAGAAATAGCACAACTCACCTCCTGAAGAGCTAGAATAACAGAAGTTATAAATGTTATTTTGCGGCACAAAAATCATTATCGCACGTACTTGTTGTACGTGAAACATCTTGGATAATCTTATTAAGTATCATTATAAGGCAAATGCATTCCTATAGAATGCTTTCTACTGCAACCACATTAATATATTATGGTTAGTTATTGAGTTCCCTGAAGGAAATAGCAACTCGTGCATTTTTCCTTAAAAGATGCAATGACTATGTGGTTGCCGCATTGATAAAAAAATTTCAGATGTTAATGGTATTTCTCCTTGAAGGAGATATTTGTCACAAAGTTAGTGGTAGAAATATTAAAATTATTTTCATCATTTATAAATTTAGAATTAGCTTTATATTGTTTATTTGATTATCATTTTCTCTCATGATACCAGAAGTGTTATTTGGTAGTACAAAATTTATCAAAAACTCCTGAAGAGCTAATTGTTTATCTAGAAGACACATGACACCAGTAGTATCCGAATAATATTAGATTGTGGATAAAAATGAAGTCTCTCGAAGAGCTTATATACAAATATGTCATTCATATTATATGATTATGGTCAAAGACTATGTTGTAGTAAACCTGAAGTTTACTAATACAAGTGACTATCATATTAAGGCTATAAATGATTGGAAGATTGAAAATCTTCCTGTTTCCACAATCATAGGGGGTAAAATAATATGTATGTGAGAAGTTATCCGTCTTATTCTTCAATTTATACTACATCATGTAACACAGTGAACCAGAAATTACTAATGCAAAAGCAGTCACAGTAAATCAGAAGTTTTACCGAGGCAAAAGTAGCCACGGTAAATCAGAAGTTTACTGTTGCAAAAGTTTATGCCTTAGTAAAACAAAAGTTTACTAAGAGATAGCACATGCAATGATAAACTTGAAGTTTTCATTTGCCAATTTTAAATGAGCTATTTGAGAATTCAGATAAGCATATACTGAAGAAACTTCTTCAGGAATTCTCTTGTGTTGCTTGTTCTCAAAATAAATTGATTATACCTGCTAAAGTTGGGACTAAAATCCCTGAATTCTGAAATATATAAAAGGTGAATATGGGCTCATTCACCTTTCATGTGAACCACTTATAGATGCATATATGAGATGGTTACATGTGTAATTATTGTCAACCTGCAGTTTGGCATTTGAAATTGCTTTTATCAATTAAAAGCATAAATTTCAGATTATGAAATCAAGATAGTTCATCTTGATGATGCTGGTTTATATCCAAGCTAGTTTAGCATTGAATACCTCCTATTAATGGCTAAACTATCGCTTATGAGAACAAATCCTAATGTGTTGGTCTAAGATTTTCTAAATTGCATATAGCAACACTTGTATGCATCAGGCCAATAACATATGATAAGTCCTCCCCTCACAGTTGGTTTAGGAAACCAAATATTTTTACTATTTTTTGATGTGTGATATATGATTAATTTCTCTACCACAATGCACAAAGATATGTTTCCAAAAGAATATTTGGGATATATGTTAGTTTTCCTAACATTCGGGGGATGGAATAAGCAGTTGAAAAATATGTATATGAATCGAATTATCATTAGTATGATCCTCACTCAGAAGATAATTTAAGTCAAATTCCAGAAGCATTTGCTGATCCAAAATTAAATATCATATTTCACTACAAATGCTTCTATTAAAATTAAAGTCCCTGAAGGATAGAGTTTACTATACGCATGAAGCGTGGTAGACCAATCGGTTCCAAAGGTAACAATCCTTGAAAAATATAGGAGCAAATGATCAAAATGATCATAATAAGGAGGAAATGTGTCACGACCCGAAATCCCACCTTACAGGCAGTGACTGCGTCTAACGTTGAACCCGCTAGACAAGCCAACATATGCAACATAATTGCCTTAGTAACACCACGTAACAGTATTTAACACTATCCACCTTCAAATCTCTA
>ML264217.1:0-46973 GCA_005239495.1 Nicotiana undulata
GGGTGGATAATACACATCCATTGTCGACCATTATTTCTTCTCACATCGGTGTCCAAAATTCGTAAGGTGATAACAAGAGCATCAAGGTGAGGGAAAGTCAAACTATGGGTATCCGACTTATCGAAGATGATACTGTCTTCGAGGTCGTCATATCGTTCGTGTGTGATTGACCGCTTCAGCTTGTGCGTGGTGGTGAACTTCACATGGTTAATTGTGGCTTCGTCGCCCCCGCCGATGATCATCTGGATGGTGCGGGTGGGGGAAGGCGGCTTTGGGGGTCCTTGGTGTTGGTTTCGTCCTCTGCCAAAGTTGGCCCTTCCGCGGTTGCTCATTAGTTCTTTTAGGTGTCCTTGGTTGAGCATGTTCACCACTTCTTGTCGAAAGCTATGCAGTCCTCTGTCTTGTGGCCTCGTTCCTGGTGGAACTCACAAAGATCATTCGACCTTCTGGTGTTTGGGTCGGACTTCATCTTCTGCGTCCACTTCACCTTTGGGCCGAGCTTTTCCCATGCGTACACTATTTCTGAAGGGGAAACACAAAAATTGTTAGTAGATAAAAGTGGGGGCATACCTTTGTCGTTCCGTTGAGTCCCTGTATTTGGCCTAGACAAACCTTCCATATGGAGAGGAGATGGCGGAATAGCCGTTCTGACATAAGGCTGGTGCCTATCACGGTTGGAACGCGGGCCTGTATGATCCCTTCGGATATCATTACGGCGATCTCGTCTTGATTCTGTGTGGACTGATGTTAGCCATTGAGGTCGTCCTCGTCTGCTCAAACCTCGGCACAGTAGGCATTGTGAATTTCTTCCCAAGTGGTGGTGGTGGTGGTGGTGGTGGGGCTGGGTGGGGGGGTACTTCATGAGTCTGCTCAATAATTTTCTCGTCGCTCTCGACCCAGTTCTGTTTAGCCCATTTTGGAAGGCCGCCACGACCATGCCATCAGATACATTTGGCAAGATCATCCTAACTCTGTTGAATCGGGTGAGGAAGTCCCTGAGTCCCTCGCGAGGAGACTGCCTAACAACGAATATGTCACTCACCCTATCCTCGGCCTTTTAGGCTCCAACGTGGGCGGTTACAAACTTATCGGCCATTTCCTCGAATGTTGTTATGGATCGTGCTGGTAGCTGTGAGTACCACGTCAAGGCTCCTCCTGTTGGGGTTTCGCTGAATTTATTTAATAATACAGATGGCACTTGCTCCTTCGAGAGGCCGTTTCCCTTTAATGCAGTGACGTAATGAACTATGTGATCTTCAAGGTCTGTCGTGCCATCATATATTTTCAAGTATGGCGGCATTTTGAAGGTCTTAGGAATGGGATGCGGGGCCGCTTCTTCGTTGTATGGTTTCTCTACGAACCAGCCGACATCCCGTTTAAGCAGGAGTTTTGGGGCACCAAGTATCTTGTCGACTCTCTCCTGGTGCTCTTTCATCTGGTCTCGTAGTGCCTTATTTTCATTTTTCATTTCTTCCATCTTTTTCAGTATGGGTGCGAGTGCATCGTTGCCTGCATCAATTGTGGCATTAGTGTTACCTGTTCGGAGGAGAGCGGGTTGCTCGTTGATGGTTGCTGCCTCCGCTGGTGCGGCGTTCTGAGTCGCTCCTTGAGTTGGCTTGTTAAGGAAGTTGTTCAGCGTACTTGTCAGCCATGCTTCCAGTAGTTTTTTCACAGCTGGTGTTGCTTCTTCGGCTGTGGATGTAGAAGAGTCTCTCTCTCGAATGACGGTGACGCTTCCAGGGGGGAGGTGAACCACCCTGTCCTGGTGTGACGCTTGGTGTAGCATTTTCCTCTCCCCCATCGCTAGCCTCATTGATGGCGTTCATGAGGTTGGCAGTGACGCCTGCTATGGCCTTTAACCTTTCTTCTCCTCTTCCTGCCACTGTTAGTTCGTGTAAACGGAAAAAGATAGCTGTGGACATGCGTTTTTTTTAGATCTAACAGAAACTATAGATTTTAACTAGAAAATCCCCACAGACGGCGCCAAATTATTTTACCAAAAATGTGATAAACCTTTCTTTACGAGACTTAATGAATGAAATGGGAGGTTANCCAGCCCACCAAATTCTCTCTCACCGCCTCTCACTTCTTTCTATCTAACCCACATAGATCCCTCATCCTCTCTTAACCTAGCCCCCGTTATTCCCCTACCCCCTACACAGTTCTGCCATCAATGGCTCGAAGAAAGCTCGGGCTCCTACTCCGTCGTCCATGGTGGCAATCAGAAAAATATTGGAGATTTTTAAAAGAAAAATAAAAATACACACAGATCTGACAATAAATAGCTCTCAACCTTGATTTGCACAAAAAAAATAATCACTAATTTTGGAAGATTTTGAAGTTTGAAGTTCTGGTCATTATTATTATGACCTTGAAGTCTCGAATCTGAAATTTGGTGTATCTTATCTATGTGTTGAATTCCGAATCGTTGGCGCAAAATTGTTAACCTATTGACGAGTTGAATCAGCCAATATTTTTTACTACAATTCGAGGCTTGGATAAAAAAAATCATAACTATGTAGCAGTTTGTATCAACACTGATAATAGTGTATATGGATATACATACACCTCTTATACACTATTATACATGTTTATACAAGTTAATACATTATTTACAGTAAGTGTAGTGTTGGACATTCTACGTTTTCTAGTGGAAATATTATATAAGTGATGTTTATATACACTTATACAATATTGTATAATTGTGTATATTTTTGTATAATGTTGTATAATTATATATTTTTTCAGTTTAAAAGAATGTATATACATTGTCAGTGTGTAAGAGGCCTCTACAGAAGTTTGACACTTCCTTCTCTTCTTCTTTTTCGTGTATGTGCTGTATGAAAAAGATTTTGTACGGTTTGAAGGGATTCTACAATTCATTTACCAAGTTTTTATTTTTCTTTTATCCTGTTAGATTGCTTCAGCAATTGCACATAAAAGTGTTAGAATTTCTTACCTTCAGATAATATGTATTATTCAGGATCTTGAATTGTACTGTGACTGATTTGCATTTTTTTATCAAATGCTTAATAATCAAAGGAAATCAAGAGAATGAAAACAACTGATTGTATAAAGAGAGAGCAATATTAGTAATTGATTGTGTGCAAAAAGCTATCTTTCAGGAATTAATCTATTATTTTTGGGGTATAGATTTACAATATGATATCTAGGCTGTTATGTTGCAAGTCAGATGTGTGAGTTGTATTTATGTGAAATTATTCATTTTTTAATTAGGATGGAGAATTGTCTTAAACTCTTGATCTCAATAGCTGCTACGAAGTCAATATTTCTTTCACAAACAATTCTCCAAGAAAATCTTTTTCGGAAATTATTTTAAATATTGTCCCAAACGGAAGTGCCGCATTTTTTATTTCTTATAAAACTAGAAATTGGTACACCGTACACTTTTTCTTCTTTTCTCATAAATAAAAAAATGGGTAGACTAGAACAGTGTAGTTGAATGGAGAAGCTGATGACTGGATCCTACATGTCCCCTGTGGGCCCCACGGATTACCATCAAATGTGCCAGGTGTATGAACATAACTGACGCGCGCTCTCTCGCACGTTCCTGAACGCTCTAGCTTCAAAACTTCAGTCCTCTCCACATACTTTCTT
Organism: Nicotiana undulata; assembly: GCA_005239495.1. NCBI lineage: Eukaryota > Viridiplantae > Streptophyta > Magnoliopsida > Solanales > Solanaceae > Nicotiana > Nicotiana undulata. Next base: position 3,619 of record ML264217.1, read on the forward strand.
TTTATAACAATTTTGTTGCTGGAACCTACGAGAACACTCCACATCGGCTCCCTACCACGGCTCCACTTTATTATATTCTCACGCAAAGTCCCTCACGTTTTCCCTAATTACCATAAACTACCCCTATCCACTGCAAACTTCTCGTCTTCTCGTGACGTTGAGTGAGTAAAATCACCGGTGCAGCAGATTTTGTTTACCGGAATTTAACGATAATGTCAACAGTGACATCAATTTCCGGCGTTCAACTTTGCGTTCCTTCTTCTTCCAATTCTTCAAGCCGAATAACTCTATTTTCTTCTCCGTCGGTGAACTTCTCTGGCAAATCTCGAGTTCCCAAGCAGTTTAATTCGTTGAAATTGAAGAGAAAAGATGTGTTCTTCACTAGAAAAACTGAGAAGCTGTCCAAAAGCTCCAGGTTTACCGTACGTTGTGATGCTTCGAGTGGAAAGGTAACCAGCTTATTCGTGTACTTGTGCATTTTTACTTCTAGTTCTATTTTGAATTTTACCTCGATTATTAAAAGCTACTATAATTGTTTTATATACAAAGTAATGTCAAAGTGTGAAAAAAAAGTGGCACTTATGGTATGAACTATATGTTTAGAGTTTTGAGCTAAATTTATGTGAAAGTGAGCTGTCTGCGTTTGCTCTTTTTTCTATCTGGGAGCCTCTGCGTGTGTTGTGTGTTTGGGCCTTTTGGGAATGAAGAATGAGAAACTTGTTTGGAAAATGTATGCGACATATCCATATAGCCATATAGACCTATTCCCCGTAAAATCTCTTGGAATCAATGAGCTGTAAGCAAAGGATTCATATAGCAATACCAGTCAGTTGAGATTAAACTATGTAAGGCTATTTACAGAACCCTTAATTGAGACAGGCAATTATTTGATTTGGAATTGAATGGACCTAAATAAAGCGGAGTGGTACGGAGGATTATATAGCTGACCTTGACTGATTTGAATTGCGGTGTAATTGATTGATTTGAGTATTATTCTGGACTCGATCCAATTAATTGGTTACGTAATGGCAGATTACTCAGCAAGAATTTACTGAAATGGCATGGCAAGCAATTGTTTCATCGCCAGAAATAGCGAAGGAGAACAAACATCAAATAGTAGAGACTGAGCACTTGATGAAGGCACTGTTGGAGCAGAAGAATGGATTGGCTCGTCGTATATTCTCCAAGGCAGGTGTAGATAATACCCGGCTTTTAGAGGCTACCGACAAATTTATTCAGCGCCAACCAAAGGTATGCTTTAGATCAACTCAATATTCTGCTAATCATATGCCATGTCAACCACTCCTGCTTAGAAATTATTTAATGTATAAGTATCAATAGCATTTAGTCTTTTCAGGATTGAAGTGGAAACGTGTCAGAATATGTCGCTTTGCGTCTTCTTCGTTTGCCATCCATGTAGAGTTTAGTTCAGAGTCTGGCTCTTACCAGTTGCCATTGTCATGTTAATAGTAGTCATTCTATCTTAAATAGACTGAGAACCTTTTAGTTCTACGTGCCCGTTTTCAAGCATGCTAGGTTTTTATGGCAAAATCTTGGTTAATGATTTACTTTGTGCACGTTGATTTCTTTTCCAACTCAATTCAGTATGGGACACATTGTTATTGTAACTAGTGTTAATTCTAAAGAGAAAGGATTCAGGGGAGAAGTAAAAAAAAGAATCAAATGAAGTTAGTGGAGGACGTCCCTTTTTTGCTTTTTAATTATCTTGCCCCTATCACTCTCTAAATGTTCTGAATGTGTCAGTGCCTACTTTTGGAGCTAAAATGAATCGACAAACTTGAGAAGAAAGCTTACGTAATTGTTAGACTAGCTGAGTTGAGCTCTCTTTGTAGCTCGATTATGTAAAGAAATGAGTTTAGAGACATCACAGTTATCATTTAAGAGACGAGCTTAGGAGAGCTTATAACCAAGAAATTCTCGAGGGCTATTACTGCATGGTTCAAAACTCGATGGGTAATGGGTCTACACCTCTATCCTTTTCCACGTAAATACCAGACTTATGTCTGCTGTATGTCTGCTGCAGGGTCTGATTTCGTGACGTGAGCCTAATCTATACATCACATATTGCGCTTTTACCACTAGACCAAAGCCCCGGGAGCCAAAAAAGAGCCCTCATTTTTTCTCCAACTTAATTTATTCAATGGAAAATGATTATTTCCATTTAGTTGAAAAATTAAGGAGCTTAACTGGCTATAAATGAGTTTGCGTGATATCAACTACTTCCTTTGTTCTATTTTATGTGGCATTATAGTCAAAGAGGTTTTTCTTTGACCACGATTTTCTTAAATACTTTAAATTATTAACTATTGTGACTTAAGTTCGAACACCTAGAACCTAGGATCTCTACCTTTTCGTCCCACAAAAAAGAATAATTAGGACTCTGTTCAGCTTCGCTGTCTTACAGCTTTACCCATCTGATTCTGGTGGATGTAGAATGTATGGAAATTTACTTCGTGGTGTGCAGTTAAAATTAGATTCTATCGTAGCTTGGTCAACTGACTTTTCATATCATTGGTCAAATATGTTGGAGGAAGTTCCCGACAGCAATTGATGCCGAATCACCCGAATTAAATCTTTTAAGATATTACTTCATGTCTTTTGAGATCTCTTCTAATAGAAGTTGAATAACAAGCTGAATCGTTCTTCTTGGCTTTGAAATCTCGCCAGGTTCTTGGTGAGTCAGCTGGTTCTATGTTAGGCCGGGATTTGGAAGCTCTGATACAGAGAGCCAGAGAGTTCAAGAAAGAGTACAATGATTCCTTTGTGTCAGTTGAGCATTTGGTGCTTGGGTTCGCACAAGATAAACGATTTGGGAAGCAATTGTTTATTGATTTCCAGATTACCCTGAAGACACTGAAAGATGCCATTCAATCCATAAGGGGGCGCCAAAATGTTATTGATCAAGGTAATGAGATCATTCCACAATTAGCAGAGAACTTCAACTAATTGCTTAAGTGAAACTCGTTAGTAATTGTAAGAGAAAATGTAGTTAACTCATTCATGGACCATTACACTTGGATGTTCTGCCTTGGATGTGATACATGGAGCTACTTCCAAGTGTAGTCCTGAATGTTTATACGAAGGTTTGAGTGGGTTTACACTATTAGCTTCTTAGTTGACTACAATCCTAGTTTCCCATAAATCTCGTGTACACACTCTTGCAGATCCTGAGGGGAAGTATGAAGCACTAGAAAAATATGGAAAAGATCTAACTGCAATGGCAAGAGCAGGAAAGCTTGACCCAGTTATAGGCAGAGATGATGAGATTCGTAGATGCATACAAATTCTCTCCAGGAGAACAAAGAATAACCCAGTGTTAATTGGTGAGCCTGGAGTTGGGAAAACTGCAATCTCTGAAGGGTAAGTTTATACTTCTTACCGAATACATAGAAGAGGGAATCAAAGCATCTGATTTAAAACTCCGATTTACACGGTCTGTTGGTCTCTATTTGCTATATCTTTCAAGAATACTGCAGCCATTGCTTATAACTTACGTTCTCCTCTTCCTGTTTGATAGGCTTGCGCAGAGAATTGTTCAAGGAGATGTACCTCAAGCTTTAATGAATCGACGGGTTAGTGATCAAGAAATCTGCTTTTGCATTCACCTGAACTCATGAAAGGAAATATCTTGATTTGTTAACCTATCTGGTTCCTCTGTGCAGTTGATATCTCTTGATATGGGTGCGCTGATAGCTGGTGCAAAATACCGTGGCGAATTCGAAGACAGACTAAAGGCTGTGCTTAAGGAAGTGACAGACTCCGAAGGGCAGATCATCCTTTTCATTGATGAGATACATACTGTTGTTGGGGCAGGTATGTTCTCAGGAAACATCACCCGATGAAAAAATGCTACTACATATGTTATGTGATTAAAAACTAATATTTGTTGTCTTTCTCCTTCCCTTGAGTCCTTGTATTGCTTTTTTCCATTGTGGTAGTGGAAGCATGAATGTCTATCAGCCCATGTCGAATGGCCTATATATCGTGCTACATTATTGAGATCTTTTCGACTTCTTTGTTCTGTATTTGGAGCTCATCCAAATCTAAAAAAAAATTATTTGGTTATTTCAGGTGCCACTAATGGTGCAATGGATGCCGGGAATCTCTTGAAACCGATGCTCGGTCGAGGAGAATTACGATGTATTGGTGCAACTACCTTGGATGAATACCGTAAATATATTGAGAAAGATCCTGCCCTGGAGCGTCGTTTTCAGCAAGTTTATGTTGACCAGCCTACGGTTGAAAATACCATCTCTATACTTCGTGGACTGCGTGAAAGATATGAGCTGCATCATGGGGTCCGCATTTCAGACACTGCACTTGTTGATGCTGCAGTTCTCTCAGACCGTTATATTAGTGGACGCTTTCTGCCCGACAAAGGTGAGAACTAGATCCGATTGCTGAGAAACTGCTCTCCTAAGAGCTAGCTGTTATTCCCTTTAATAGTATAATAACTACTTTATTATGGCATGGTACCTATAAAATTGAAGCTCCAATAACTTTATTGTGTAGTTTTGATTTCAATTATAGGAGAGAGAGAGAACGTCTTTGAATTTTCATGATTTAACTTGCAATATGCAGGTTTTGGTCCTGCCTGTGGATTTTGAATCCTATTTCCTGTCTAACTACCGATTATCACTTATTTCAAGAGTAAAATACTGCCCTTATATTAAATTAAAAAAGTAAAATAAAGCTTTTACATCAATTAACGACATTTGAACATAGCCTCTTGAAAATACTATAGGAACAGATACAATTTGACGCAATTGACCTGCAAAAATGTGGTGTCCAATATACTTGTGCTTCTTGTTCTTACTATTGGTGCTAAAAGTGCTGATGTTCTCAAAATGCAGCTATTGATCTAGTTGATGAGGCAGCTGCAAAACTGAAAATGGAGATTACCTCAAAACCTACAGCCCTTGATGAGATCAATCGTTCAGTTTTAAAGTTGGAGATGGAGAGGCTATCTCTAACTAATGATACAGATAAAGCATCAAAAGATCGGTTAAACCGCCTGGAGGCTGAGTTGTCTCTTTTAAAGGAGAAACAAGCAGAGCTGACCGAGCAGTGGGAGCATGAAAAAACTGTCATGACTCGCATACAGTCGGTTAAGGAAGAGGTATGCAACTGAAGTCTCTCTAGCAAGTGCGTCTTTTACTTGTTATGCTTTTGATTGGAAATGCACTCATATTCTGATCCATCAATTGAATAAGCTGTACGAGCAGTTTGTAAATGAATTAGATTCAGGGTGGTGCTTGATTAACCTTCTTGAAAACAGATTGACAGGGTAAATCTTGAGATCCAGCAAGCCGAGCGGGAATACGATCTTAACCGTGCTGCCGAACTGAAGTATGGGAGTCTAAACTCCTTGCAGCGTCAACTTGCAGCTGCAGAAAAAGAACTAGATGAGTATATGAAGTCTGGAAAATCGATGCTGAGAGAAGAAGTTACAGGGAATGATATTGCGGAGATTGTCAGTAAGTGGACTGGAATTCCGGTTTCTAAGTTACAACAGTCAGAGCGGGAAAAGCTGCTGCATCTGGAGGAAGAGCTACACAAACGTGTTGTTGGTCAAGATCCAGCAGTGAGAGCTGTAGCAGAGGCAATTCAGCGCTCGCGCGCTGGACTTTCAGATCCTCATCGTCCTATTGCCAGCTTTATGTTCATGGGTCCCACTGGAGTTGGAAAGACGGAGCTAGCTAAGGCGCTTGCTAACTATTTGTTCAATACTGAAGAAGCACTTGTGCGCATTGATATGAGTGAATACATGGAGAAGCATGCAGTTTCAAGATTGATAGGAGCTCCACCTGGTTATGTCGGGTATGAGGAAGGAGGGCAGCTGACGGAGATTGTTCGCAGGAGACCTTATGCGGTCATATTGTTTGATGAAATTGAAAAAGCCCATGCAGATGTATTTAATGTGTTCCTCCAAATCTTGGATGATGGTAGGGTGACTGACTCACAAGGACGGACTGTGAGTTTCACCAATACTGTTATCATCATGACATCGAATGTTGGTTCACAATATATCCTCAATACGGATGATGATGATTTGCCGAAGGAAACAACTTATCAAACTATAAAGCAAAGGGTGATGGAGGCTGCACGTGCAGTATTCCGTCCTGAATTCATGAATCGAGTTGATGAATATATAGTATTCCAGCCCCTTGATCGCAGCCAGATCAGTAGCATTGTGCGATTACAGGTAATCTACTCTTTAAAATCTTCAAATATGCTTGCTTCAGTTTGCACATGCTTTCTTGGCTTGCCAATGCTGAAAAAAGATGATTGAATCTCATAGTAGAGTACGTAATTGATGCTATTTCTGAATGCATCCGTAGGATTGAATTGCGTGGGATATTATTGAGTCAAGTTTTTTGGTTTCTTGCAGCTTGAGAGAGTACAGCAGAGATTAGCTGATCGCAAAATGAAGATTCAAGTGAGCGATGCTGCTATTCAATTGCTTGGAAGTCTTGGTTATGATCCCAACTATGGAGCACGGCCAGTGAAGCGGGTGATCCAGCAGAATATTGAGAATGAATTGGCCAAAGGAATCTTAAGAGGAGATTTCAAGGATGAGGACACTGTTTTAATAGACACTGAGGTCACAGCATTCTCCAATGGACAACTTCCCCAGGAGAAGCTAGTGTTTAGAAGATCAGGATCTGGTTCAGATTCTCCAGCAGAGAGCGAAGAAGCTTTCTCTCAGAAACTATGAGGCTGTGCATAAGGATCTTTCACTCGGAAACTAGACGATGCACACTTGCTTGTTGTAGATTTTGGATATAGGTCTTCACGGCTTTGAATAGCTAATACATATACATGAAATAATATTGAGTTTTTGTCTTTTATATATAACATCTTAGGTTGAAGAAATTCGAGGGCGGTTTACCCGTGCTTTGTGCAATCTTTAGCTAAAGAATGGAGGTTGACCTCAAAAGTGAGATAATAGGAGGTTGTATGTATTAATTTCAAGATGAACTAACAAATGAGGAAGTTACCATGTCACACTCTCTTATCTTGTGTGCATGTACCGTAGCCAGTAATCAATTGAGGTTCAGTTCTCAATACCATCACAACATGCAGCTGCTTGCTCGTGCCATTTCTAATGCGAAAGATGATATAGCTAATGAGTTCGGGAGCTGATCATTTAGCTTCAAATCAGAGGTTGTTTGGTCGGAGGGATGAGGAGAAATAATTTGTGTATAAGATTTCGCATAAGTAATAAAACATTTAGTTGAAGGGATTAGGAGAAAAATAGTAAATGCATTTTTGATTGAGAAAATGACCCTATATAGCCCCTTAAAATTTTAATAGCCCGTGTTTTTTCACATTAATACGAAATGTACTTTTGGCCCAAACATATTAGAAAGAATTACAAGAAAATACACATGACTTCACACCATCACAGGAAATGGCTCATGTTTTTAAATTTTACCTGACTTAGCCCATATTGTGCATATTTTGAAAGCACTAACAAATATGTGTTCTTACAACCATTGGTTCTAAAAGCTATGGAATTGAATATGTGTTCTTACAACCATTGCTTCTAAAAGCTATGGAATTGAATATGTGTTCTTACAACCATTGCTTTCACTCTCTCTTCTTCTCACATCTTCTACATATGCTTCAAGGGCGCGTATATTTTCTGTTTCTCCTCTTGTGTCACATGGTTGTAATGATAGAAAATTGAAGAGTAGAAGTCCACCATTGAAGACCATTCAAAGCTTTGCTTTCGATTTTTTTTTTTTTTTAGTTTGTTAGTTTTTTTGGATTGAATGTTATTCCAATTGATTGAAAATATCAAAAGGAGTTCAAAATTTAAATTTGAAATTATTTGGAGTAGATTTGAGCAATATTTGAATTAAATTTCAGAGAAGACGTAAGGAAGAAGACGAAGTCAGTTTTTTGTATAATTATGTATAATCTTGTATAGTAGTGTATATGAGTGTATAAACACATGTTATACACTATTATACACATTTATATAAGTGTCAGTAGACGAACTTCTTCCACGATTTTCAGTTGCAATTCTTGTTCAAAACCAGTCCAAATCTCCATTATTTGACTTCAAAATTTATATACAACCTCCTTATACTATTTCTAACAAGTCTAAATAACACCCACTCCAAATTTCTCACAAAATCAAATTCGAAATTTAAACCCACATATTTAAGCTTGTTAAAAATCTAATTTTCACCACCCAAATTGATTTGGTTTGTTGAACTAATATTTGAGTCACAGTTATTGATTCGAAAATTAACTTAAAAGCTTGAGAATCTTTTTGAAAAATTAAATAGTAATTTTGAGAACCTATTGGAGTTGGATGTTGAATCTTAACCTATTATTTTTGGGTTAGTTGGTTGTAAATTGAAATATGAGATATAAAATTGAAAAATAGGAAGCTCAGTTGTTCTAATATGAAATTTTCCCAACATATTACATCTAATAGCCCAGAATGTCTATTTTGTATATTTTTGTATAATGACAATATATTTTGTATATCTTTTTAGTGACAGTCTATTTGTATAGTTTTTGTACAATGACAACATATTTTGTATATATTTTTATAGTGACAGTCTATTTACATATTTTTTTAAATAGTGACAGCCTATTTTGTGTCAATTTTGTATAGTGACAGTCTATTGTATATAAATTGTATCCCTAGCGTATCATTAATGTATCTCGAGCACTTTTATCTATCCAACGCATATAGACTGTTGTGTGACGTATAAAAGTGTATATATTATGATACGTTGTATAAACTTTATATATAAAGTGTATCGTTTGCAGTGTATCCCTAATGTATCCCTGAGCATATTTGTGTATCCAAAGTGTTATTCTACGATGTGTGGATATATATACTAAATTTCTTATTTCACTCTCGATGAGATAATTTATAATCACAAAAAAAAATTACTGACTTATTCATGACCACTAATTTCAAGATCTTCTTTTCTCTTTCAAGCTCCGAAACTGGGAAAAAAAGGAATAAAGAAAATTGAGCTTACATATGCCGAGTAGAAGAAGTCATACATGATACCACAGCATTGCAGTCACTGCAGCTTGTAGCCCTATTAGTTTGATTTGATAGGTACTTGTTTTGGGGACAATAGAGTTGGCACACTGTACTATGTACATTTGTTGTCCAAATTGATACGTGGAAATTCTGAGGTCGTTATATTCACTCTACCACATGACATCATGCTCGCTTCATCTCTTGTCCAACAACTACAGCTCTTTAATTTGCTCATCCAATTCTTCTGCACCTAACAAATTGTGTACTTACGAAATTTTGAACCGTGACAAAAATAAAAAGAAGTAAAAATAGTCCGCATACACTTTATATTTATGGCTACGGGATGCTATTTGTTTTCTCCGACCGGCTAAAACTGAATTTCTCTATTTTTGATTTGTTATAATATATAAACTAATCTTCGGATAACTTTAGGAAATTTTAGATCCTATAACAAATTGTTACACCCTACTTATTATAAATCAAAACAATTTCAAAACATTATTTCTCATAGCTGTCTTTTCTATTTTATAGGAAAATATGTTTCTATTTATACATACCATTAAGGCATGTGTATACGGAAATCGGGGATAATGCATATCGCGATTTCTCAGTAAAACAACGGAAGAAGGGCATGGACGCACTAGATTGAAACTGAGGTTGGGAGCCCTTCGTATCGAGATCCATGAAAGGTGAATGATGTGTTCGTCATCGGGCATGATAAACCGACGCACCTCGGACCCAGAACGAGTTCTAAAACCTTGGGAAACACGGTGAACGACTACACACGACGAATAGAGGGCATTGATATTCGTACCTAACCAGATATCACGGTGCAGATCTCGCTCGGTGTCTGTTACTGATTAGTAATTAACAAGAAAGGAAGATTTTTACCTTTGAAGACTTGTACCAGGGATAAAACTCTCCTACTATATAAAGGGGAAGTTTTTCTTTTGTAGCACACATTGTAACACGCGAATCAAAGCAATACAAATTTATTTTCTGCATTTAGCTACTTTTAAAGTTCTTGTTTACTTGGAGCTCAAACCGAGGGACCCATCGAGGACGAGGTCATTGTTTGATCTAATTCCGGCTAAGCCATAACATTACAACTGGTTTGATCGTTTATTTTGTCTTTAACTCATGTATTTAATATTCTTGATTATTTGTGTTGAATCAAACCACATATTCTTATAACCGCGTACAAATTTAATTATTATCCAATTTAAGGGTAAACAACAAGAAATACGTCAATTATGTTCTCTCTCTCTCTCTTTTCCTTATCCCTCTCTGCGAGCAAAAACAAACAAATCTGGTCGGAATCATCATCGAGCAAAGAGAATGAGAGCTCTATTATCAAGTTTCTACTCTCTAGATCCTAATTCTACTTCTTCAACGTCGCCGTTCAATGTTGCTTCTAATCGTGAATTCTCTGACCGAATCTTCTAAGGTTACTGCAATTGAAAATACTTCTATAGGTTCAATTAATCTACAGTGTGTACACCAACATGTGATGACTACAAGTACTAGTATCAAAGGTAAGGAAGTAATGGATGCGGAAATAGCGAAGACATTTGCATCATTGCTGCCACTCGGGGGCGGATTTAAGTTCATGCAAGCGGTGTCATCCGACACCGCTTCGCTGAAAATTCTTACAAAATTATAGTATATAAATAATAGTTTAAAAAGAATACGAATAAAATTGTATCAGGTTGAAATTGTTGACAAACAAATGTTTGTCGGTCCAATGGCCACTTTGGTTTCTTGGCCTTCAATTGGTCCAAGGTTCGATTCTAAACAGTGAAACAATTTTTACTTTTTTATATTTTCAACATGACATTAACCCCATATTCCAACCATTCAGCAAGTGAAATTCTATAAAAAATATGTGGAAAGAAAGGGTTGTCGAGAAAAAATTCTTAATAATAATATTATTCGCTTATATATTAAAAAATAAATATATTAATGCTTTTGTTTTATTAAGATGATCGATCTTGTTTTCACTGGTTTTTGTTATTGTTTTTCATTTATTTTCTTGTTCTTATGATGTTGCTATTATTCCTATGATTCTATTGATGATACAAATATACTGTCTCTTTTCGCCTTTTTGAGCCGAGCTTTCGGAAACAATCTCCTTATTCTCCAGGGTAGGGGTAAGGTCTGCGTACATAATAAATGGACAAAAGTGCATGACTTTGAGTGTATTGTCATCTCATTTGTCGTATGAGTTGCGGGAGATTACAGATATTTGAAGTGAACTATATTCATTAAATTCTTATTTGTAGGCGTGATCAGTATACTAACCCTTTCCAGACCCTACTTGTGGGAACTTGTCACGTCCCAATTCCGGGTACGTGATGGCGTCTGTCGTGTAACCAGGCAAGCCACACATTCTATCTAAGCTAAATTCAATTACCAGTAAAATTATCATTTTTAACAAAGTCTATGGATAACATAAAAATAAACCTGAAGTTTGAAATAATATCTGAAACCAACATTTAAAATCCTACAACCCCGGATCCAGTGTTACTCAGTCATGAGCTGCTAATACATAATAATAATTAAAGAGGAATGACTAACATAGTCAGAAAAGTAAATAACGACAGGTAGAATAAGAAAGAGATGACGAGATCACGGTCGCCAACTGCTACCTCGACAACTCTGATGGAAACTGTCAGCTACTCAATGACCAGAGCCGAGTTCCAATGTACCTGGATCTGCACACAAGGTGCAGGATATAACGTGAGTACACCAACTCAGAAGTAACGAACCCAAACTATGGGCTGAGAGGTAGTGACAGACTAAACCTCCGATGTTTATGAACAACAGTATATAACTTGAACATGACAGTAATATGGCAGAAAAATAAGAAAGATGCACCAAATTATGTCTGTAAACTCTACATACCAGCATATGATCATAAAGAATCAGAAATGATATGAACACAGTATCCCTACTCTCACAAGGAAGTCCACTCAGTACTAGAATTGGCCTTCAGGGAAGGTCCATCCCGGATAATGCATAAACCCAAGTGACGTAGTCACCGAGTATTGAGGAAAAAGGCCAGTCCATCCCCACGGAGAAGATCCATCTCCGGAACGTATCACTCGGACAAGATCCATGTCAAGGGACGATCCATCCCCCAATATATATCTATAACTTCGGGCAAGATCCATGCCCAGAAAAAATCCATCCCTCAATATTTGTGCGCTCACTAGGGGTGTAAAGATTCCGGAGGGGCTCCTATAAGCCCAGACGCTATATCAAGCCAACGAAGGCATGATTCAAGGATCGTTGCGGTGAGAAGTCCAATCTCATAACTGTCTCAATACCATGCTCTCGACCTCACTCAGTCAATACCTTTCACTCTCACTCACAAGGCTCACAGATATAAGAATCAACCCAAAACAATGATAACAGATAAATAAACTAACAATTAATGAGACTGAGGCATGAAACATATGAAATAACAGGACTGAGTACATGAAAGCAATTATTCACATATAGAGACATCAATAACTGACCATTCCGGTCTGAACATATTGGCGTGAAGCCTTAGCATTTATACTTAACATGATTTCTAATATGTTCGAGGTAAATACAACCTTCACAGTACAAGTATCAGCCTGGAATAACCATTAGGCAGTGCCATGGGATGAGCCAGGCCACAAATATTTGGTGTACGCCCGCATGCCCGTCACTTGGCACGTGTGTCGCCTTAATTAACATCAAATACCAGATAGTTTGGGGTTTCGAACCCTCAGTTCCAAATTTGGAAACGTTACTAACTCAAAACCGGCTAAAATACTACTCCGCAGTGCCCTTGCCTCTAAATTCGGCCTCCGAGTGCTCCAAATCTACCAACAATCAGAGTTATACCATTATAATTTGTTAAGGAATGAAACCCAATCGAAATTCATCAAAAATACTCAAAAATCCTGAAATTGGTCAAACCTGACGCCCGGGCCCATGTCTCGAATTCGAAAAAATTTACAAAATTGGAATCCTTATCCTTCCCCGAGTCTACCCATATCAAATTTACCAAAATCCGACCTCAAATGCCCCCTCAAATAATCAAAAGAATTTCCCAACTTTTCTTCCCATTTTTCCCCAATTCCCACTTTGATTCCTCAATTTACAAGGTAAAAATCAATACTAATTCGTGAAATTAGACTAAAGGTGATTGAAGAACACTTACCACAAGATTCTCACTGAAAATCTCTCCAAAAACCTCCTTCCCTCGAGCTCTCTAATGGTGTTTTTGAAATATGGCTTAAAACCCTCGTTTTTAGAACTTAAACTTTCTGCCCAGGATTTTCACACATGCGACCCTTGCCCTCGCACCTGCGGTCCGCACCTGCGTACAGGAGGACCGCACCTGCGGAATTTCATTAAACCGCTCACTTTCGCACCTGCGACCCAGTCATCGCACCTGCGGCTCCGCAGATGCGCCCAAGCGACTGCTCCTTCGGTTTTCCTTCAGGACCCCTATGCCCACACCTGCGATTACCATGGCCGCTCATGCGGCCAAACATCCGCAGGTGCGGAAATGACAGTAAGAGAACACCAGCAATTGAAGCTGCAAGTTTCCAACTCAAAATCTCCCGCTAACCATCCGAAATCAATCCTGAGCCCCTCGGGACCACAACCAAATATACCCACACATCATAAATGATCATTCAAACTTAGCTGCACTCTCGAAACACCGAAAATAACACCAAAACACCAAAATCACATCGAATTCAAGCCTATGGAATTTGAAATTTCTAAATTCCACCAACGATGCCGAAACTACCCAAAACAACTCCGATTGACCTGAAATTTTGCAGACATACCCAAAATGACATTACGAACCTGCTCCAACTCTCAGAATTCCATTCCGACCTCGATAGCCTATTTTTCACTTCCAACCGGAAATCGTCAAAAACTAACTTTCGCCAATTAAAGCCTAATTCTACACCGGACATCACAAAAATATTCCGAACACACTCCTAAGTCCCAAATAAACTAACGAAGCTATCCGAGCCAGAAAATCCGCATTTCGAGGTCGTTTCCCAATAAGTCAACTCTCAGTTGACTTTTCCAACTCTAAAGCTACTTTTAGAGACTAAGTGTCTCAATTCCTTCTATGACCACTCCGAACCCGAGCTAACCAACTCTAACACATCATGAATAGTATAACCCATCTATGACAAAGCAGAAGCAGAAAATAATGAAATATCTACGGAACGACCGGCCGGGTCATTACATTCTTCCCCCTCTTAAACAAACGTTCGTCCTCGAACGGGTCTAGAAACATACCTGGAGTCTCAAAAAAGTGTGGATATCTGCTCTGCATCTCCCGCTCAGTCTCCCAAGTAGCCTCCTCCACTGGCTGACCTCTCCACTGAACCTTCACCGAAGCTATATCCTTGGACCTCAACCTTCTGACCTCGCGAGCCAAAATAGCCACTGGCTCAACCTCATATGACATATCATCCTCGAGCTGAACTGTACTGAAGTCCAAAACATGGGACGGGTCACCTACATACTTCCGAAGCATCGACACATGAAATACCGGATGAACACTTGACAAGCTGGGTGGAAAGGCAAGTCTATAAGCCACCTCTCCAACCTTCTGAAGCACCTCAAAAGAACCAATAAACCGGGGACTCAGCTTTCCCTTTTTTCCGAACCTCATAACACCCTTCATGGGTGACACCTTCAGCAATACCTTGTCAGATTCGATTATTCGAAATTCAGAAGCTGAAATTTCACCTCTACCATCAATAGGTTTAGCCAGGGCATTTATGTCACTTTCCATATAAGCCACATCTCGAACCTTCTGGTCCGCATAACTCTACTGCCTAGAGTGGGCCGTGCGAAGTCGCTCCTGAATCAACATCACCCACCCAACGCATCCTGAACCAAGTCTGTGCCTAATAGCCTAGCCTCACCGGGCTCGAACCAACCAACCGGAGATCTACATCTCCTACCATATAAAGCCTCATACAATGCCATCTGAATACTGGAATGGTAGCTTTTGTTATATGCAAACTCTGCTAGTGGCAGAAATTGATCCACAATGACCCAAATAGCATCAAAACCCCTCGAAGTCCGTGGAAGTCCAACTACAAAGTCCATAGTGATCTGCTCCCACTTACACTCAGGAATTTCTAACCTCTGAAGTAATCCACCTGGTCTCTGGTGCTCATACTTGACCTGCTGGCAGTTGAGACATCGTGCCACATAATCAACAATGTCTCTCTTCATCCGCCTCCACCAATATTGTTGTCTCAAATCCTGATACATCTTCGCGACACCCGGATGAATGGAATACCGCGAGCTATGTGCCTCTGCTAATATCAACTCTCGAAGACCATCCACATTGGGCACACAAATACGGCCCTGCATCCTCATAACACCGTCATCACCAATAGTCACATCTCTGGCATCACCTCAACGGACCTTGTCCTGAAGAATTAACAAGTGTCGGTCATCATATTGGCCAGCTCTGATCTAATCATAAAGAGAAGACTGGGAAGCCATGCTGGCTAATATCCGAGGAGGCTCTGACAAATCCAATCTCACTAGATGCCCTGCTAAGGCCTGAACATCACGTGCCAAGGGTCGCTCTGCTGCTGGTAGATAGGCTAGACTCCCCAAACTCCCTGCTCGGTGACTCAGGGCATCGACCACTACATTGGCCTTCCCCGGATGATATAAAACGGTGAGATAATAATCCTTGAGAAGCTCCAACCATCTACTATGGCGCAAATTCAAGTCCTTCTGCCTCAGCAGATACTGCAAACTACGATGGTCGGTAAAAATATCACACTATACCCCATACAAATAATGGCGCCAAATCTTTAAGGCATGAACAATGGCAGCTAACTCAAGATCGTGCACTGGATAATTCTTCTCGTGCACCTTCAACTGTCTAAACGCGTAGGCAATCACCCTACCGTCCTGCATCAACACCTCTCCCAAGCCAACCCTAGAAGCATCACAATAGACAGTGTAAGCACCCTAACCAGTAGGCAAGACCAATACCGGAGCGGTGGTCAATGCTGACTTGAGCTTCTGAAAGCTCTCCTCACACTCATCGGACCATCTGAATGGAGCACCCTTCTGGGTCAATTTGGTCAAGGGTGAAGCAGTAGAAGAAAATCCCTCCACAAAGCGACGGTAATAACCCGCCAAACCAAGGAAACTCCTAATCTCTGTAGCTGAGGACGGTCTGGGCCAACTCTGAACCGCCTCAATCTTCTTCGGATCAACCTGAATACCCTCACTAGACAACACGTGCCCCAAGAAAGCTACCAAACCAAGCCAAAACTCACACTTGGAGAACTTTGCATAAAGTTCTCCTCCATCAACCTCTGCAACACAACCCTCAAATGCTGAGCATGCTCCTCCTGGCTACGAGAATACACCAGGATGTCATCAATGAACACAATGACGAATGAATCAAGGTAAGGCTGAAACACGTTGTTCATCAAATGCATGAACGCGACTGGGGCATTGGTCAGCCCAAATGACGTAACCAGAAACTCGTAATGACCATATATGGTCCTGAAAGCAGTCTTCGGAATGTCAGAATCTCGAATCTTCAACTGATGATATTCGGGCCTCAAGTCAATCTTGGAGAACACCCTAGACCCCTGAAGCTGGTCAAACAAGTCATCAATATGAGGCAAAGGATACCGGTTCTTCACCGTAACCTTGTTCAACTGCTGATAATCAATGCACATGCGCATGGAATCATCCTTTTTCTTCACGAACAATACCGGCCCAAAGTGACACATTAGGCCGAATGAACCCCTTATCTAGGAGTTCCTGAAGCTTCTCCTTCAACTCTTTCAACTCTGCTGGGGCCATGCGGTAAGGTGGAATAGAGATAGGTTGGGTGTCTGGCACTAATTCAATACCAAAATCAATGTCCATGTCAGGTGACATGCCTGGAAGGTTTGTAGGGAATACGTCCAGAAACTCATGGACCACAGGAACAGAATCAATAGAAGGAGTATCACTACTAACATCTCTCACAAAATCCATATAAGACTCACATCCCTTCCCAATCATACGCTGAGCCTTCAGGTAAGAAATCACCCTACTAGGCACATACTCCACCGAACCTCTCCACTCAATCCTCGGCAATCCAGGCATAGTTACGGTCACGGTCTTGGCGTGACAGTAAAGAACATCATGGCATGGAGATAGCCAATCCATGCCCAAAATCACATCGAAGTCAACCACGCTAAGCAATAATAGGTCTGCCTGGGTCTCCAGAACCCCAATAGATATAACACAGGACCGGTACACCCGGTCCACCACAACATTACCACCTACCAGAGTCGACACACGAACAGATGTAATCAAAGACTCGCGGGGCATATACAAGAAAGGTGCAAAGTATGATGAAACATATGAATACGTGGAACCAGGATCAAATAATACCGAAGCATCTCGGTGGAAGACTGAGACAATACCTGTAATCACTGCATCTGAAACTATGGCATCTGGTCAGGCCGGGAGTGCATAGAAGCGAGCCTGCCCTCCACCTGATCGACCTCCCCCTCTAGGGAGGCCTCTGACTGACTGGCCTCCACCCTGGCTGCCTGAGCGGGTGGTGTAGAAACTGGTGCTGAACCTGGAGGTTGGCTCCTCTGCTGAAATGAACTACCAGAAAGGCGGGACTATACTTCTTGATATGACCCGGATCCCCACACTCGAAGCAACCCTCTCAGCAAAAGATGGTGGGGACTGAAGGGAACCCCTGGAACTAGAATAGCTGCTGGAAGAGCCATGTGCTGAAGAACCCTGAACCGATGGTGGCCGAGATGAGCTATGGGCTAGGAGGGCGCTGAATGATAAACGGCCCGGATGAGAGCTACGGGGACCGTGTCCTGATGAAGCACCACTGTAAACTGGACGAGCTGGATGAGGAGGCCAGAATGGACGGCTTCTGCTATGCTGAGACTGACCTCCTGAGTGAACACCACCATAGTTACCAGACCCTCGAGGCCTCTTGGCCTCCCTCTCAACACGCTCCTGGCGGCGCACAAACTCAATCTCCCTGGCTATGTCAACTACCTCCTCAAAAAAAGAGCCAGATACCCTCTCCCTAGTCAGAAAGATCTGAAGCTGGTAAGTGAGACCATAAACAAACCTCCTGATCCTCTCTCTGTTTATGAGAACTAGCCAAATGGCATGACGTGCCAACTCAGAGAACCTCATCTCATACTACGTCATGGTCATGTCTCTCTGACGCAACTGCTCGAACTCTCTACACAACTCCTCTCTGCGGGACTGCGGTATATACTTCTCCAAAAAGAGAATGGAGAACTGATTCCACGTAAGGGGCGCTGCATCAGCGGGTCTACGGCTCCCATAGGCCTCCCACCAAGTAAGTGCAGCTCCTGAAATCTGGAAGGTAGTAAATGGGACCCTACTGGCCTCTAGTATCCTTGTTGTGCGTAGTATCCTCTAACATTTGTCCAAGAAGTCCTGGGCATCCTCGCCCTCTGTACCACTAAAGGTCGGAGGCTGGAGTCTGCTGAACCTCTCCAACCTACGCCGCTCATCATCAGCTAAAGTTGGGACAACATATTCCAGTACCGGAGCAATCGACTGCACTGGGACAGCCCCAGGTGTCTGAAGTCCCTGGGTGACCTACTCAGGTGTCCGGGCAGCTGGAGTCTGAATGCCTCCCCCGACCTGAGAAGTAGTGGCAGTAGTGGACATAGCGACGACTTGTGCTAGGCTGGTGCACACCGTTAAGATCTGGGCTAGGGTCTCCTGAAGACCCGGAATCACAAAGGGCACTACTGGTGCCTGAGCCTGCCCAATTGGAATCTCAGTTGCGGGGACCTGATCATGAGCAATGGGAGGGTCTACAGGTGCTGCCCCGGCTTCTGTGCGGGTTGCACCCCTCCCTCTGCCACAGTCTCGACCACGGCCTCGACCTCTGGCCGGTCCTGCTAGTGTCTGATCACCACTAACGGTAGCACGAGTCCTCACCATTTGTGAGAGAATTCAAACAACGGAAGTTTAGCTTCAGAATTCAACAGAGTCGCACGACAGAATTCAACAATGTGGAATTTTCCTAAGGGTTCTGTAGCCTCTCGAAGATAAATACAGACGTCTCCGTACCGATCCGCAAGACTCTACTAAACCTACTCATGACTGGTGAGACCTATTCAACCTAGAGCTCTGATACCAACTTGTCACGTCCCAATTCCTGGGACGTGATGGCGCCTGTCGTGGAACCAGGCAAGCCACCCATTCTATCTAAGCTAAATTTAATTACCAGTAAAATTATCATTTTTAACAAAGTCTACGGATAACATAAAAATAAACCTGAAGTTTGAAACAATATCTGAAACCAACATTTAAAATCCTACTACCCCGGATCCAGTGTCACTCAGTCATGAGCTACTAATACATAATAATAATAAAAGAGGAATGACCAACATAGTCTGAAAAGTAAATAACGACAGGTAGAATAGGAAAGAGATGACGAGATCACGGTCGCCAGCTGCTACCTCGACAACTCTGATGGAAACTGTCAGCTACTCAATGACCAGAGCCGAGTCCCGATGTACATGGATCTGCACACAAGGTGCAGGGTATAACGTGAGTACACCAACTCAGAAGTAACGAACCCAAACTATGGGCTGAGAGGTAGTGACGGACTAAACCTCCGATGTTTATGAACAATAGTATATAACTTGAACATGAAAGTAATATGGCAGAAAACTAAGAAATATGCACCAAATTATGTCTGTAAACTCTACATACCAGCATATGATCATAAAGAATCAGAAATGATATGAACACAGTATCCCTACTCTCACAAGGAAGTCCACTCAGTACTAGAATTGGCCTTCAGGCCCAGGGAAGGTCCATCCCGGATTATGCATAAACCCAAGTGACGTAGTCACCGAGTACTGAGGAAAAAGGCCAGTCTAGCCCCACAAAGAAGATCCATCTCCGGAACGTATCACTCGGACAAGATCCATGTCCAAGGACGATCCATCCCTCAATATATATCAATAACTTCGGGCAAGATCCATGCCTAGGGAAAATCCATCCCTCAATATATGTGCACTCTTTGGGGGTGTAAAGACTCCGAAGGAGCTCCTATAAGCCCAAGCGCATATCAAGCCAACGAAGGCATGATTCAATGATCGCTGCGGTGTGCAGTCCAATCTCATAACTGTCTCAATACCAGGCTCTCGGCCCCACTCAGTCAATACCTTTCAGTCTCACTCACAAGGCTCACAGATATAAGAATCAGCCCAAAACAATGATAACAGATAAATAAACTAACAATTACTGAGACTGAGTTAATAGGGCTGAGTACATGAAAGCAATTATTCACATATAGAGACAACAATAACTGACCATTCTGGTATGAACATATTGGCGTGAAGCCTTAGAGTTTATACTTAACATGATTTCTAATATGTTCGAGGTAAATACCACCTTCATAGTACAAGTATCAGCCTGGAATAACCAATAGGCAGTGCCATGGGATGAGCCAGGCCACAAATATTTGGTGTACGCCCGCATGCCCGTCACTTGGCACGTGCCTCACCTTAATTAACATCAAATACCAGATAGTTTGGGGTTTCGAACCCTCAGTTCCAAGTTTGGAAACGTTACTTACCTCAAATCCGGCTAAAACACTACTCCGTAGTGCCCTTGCCTCTAAATTCGGCCTCCGAGTGCTCCAAATATACCAACAATCAGAGTTATACCATTATAATATGCTAAGGAATGAAACCCAATCGAAATTCATCAAAAATACTCAAAAATTCCGAAATTGGTCAAACTCGACGCTCGGGCCCACGTCTCGGAATTCGATAAAATTTACAAAATTGGAATCCTTATCCTTCCCCGAGTCTACCCATATCAAATTTACCAAAATCCGACCTCAAATGCCCCCTCAAATCATCAAAAGAATTTCCCAATTTTTCTTCCCATTTTTCCCCAATTCCCACTTTGATTCCTCAATTTACATGGTAAAAATCAATACTAATTCGAGAAATTAGACTAAAGGTGATTGAAGAACACTTACCACAAGATTCCCACTGAAAATCTCTCCAAAAACCTCCTTCCCCCGAGCTCTCTAATGGTGTTTTTGAAATATGGCTTAAAACCCTCGATTTTAGAACTTAAACTTTCTGCCCAGGCTTTTCGCACCTGCGGCCCTTGCCCTCGCACCTGCGGTCCGCACCTGCGTACAGGAGGACCGCACCTGCGGAATTTCATTCAACCGCTCACTCCCGCACATGCAGCCAGTCATCTCCAGGACCCATGTGCCCACACCTGCGATTACCATGGCCTCTCCTGCGGCTCGCACCTGCGGCCAAACATCCGCAGGTGCGGAAATGACAGTAACAGAACACCAGCAGCTGAAGCTGCAAGTTTCCAACTCCAAATCTCCCGCTAACCATACGAAATCAATCCCGAGCCCCTCGGGACCCCAACCAAATATACCCACACATCAGAAATGATCATTCAAACTTAGTTGCACTCTCGAAACACCGAAAATAACACCAAACCACCAAAATCACATCGAATTCAAGCCTATGAATTTTGAAATTTCTAAATTCCACCAACGATGCTGAAACTACCCAAAACAACTTCGATTGACCTGAAATTTTGCAGACATACCCAAAATGACATTACGAACTTGTTCGAGCTGTCGGAATTCAATTCTGACCCCGATAGCCTATTTTCCACGGCCAACCGGAAATCGTCAAAAACTAATTTTCACCAATTCAAGCCTAATTCTACACCGGACATCACAAAAATATTCCGAACACACTCCTAAGTCCTAAATCACCTAACGAAGTTATCTGAGCCATAAAATCTGCATTTCGAGGTTGCTTACCAATAAGTCAACTCTCAGTTGACTTTTCCAACTCTAAAGCTACTTTTAGAGACTAAGTTTCTCAATTCCTTCTATGACCACTCCGAACCCGAGCTAACCAACTCTAACACATCATGAACAGTATAACCCAGCTATGACAAAGCAGAAGCAGTGAAAATAATAAAATTTCTACGGATCGACCGGCCGGATCGTTACAAAACTCACTTGGTTGTTGTTGATCTTGTTTTAGTAATTTGTTCTTAGATTCACTTCTTTAAAGTATCGACACCACTTACCCAATATCCTGCGTACTCCCCTGTTGCCACTAGCACCCCGCCGACAGAGAAGTAAGTCTCCTGTTGTGACCTTTTTTAGGCGAGTCGAACAGAAAGAAAATGCTAAGAAAAAGAGTGGCAAGAGGAAAAGTACCCTCTTTCTTCAGATGTAGTTTCAGAGGAAACATACATTATATTTTGTACAAATACAGTCAACTATATTGTATTTTTGTATAAATATATTTCTTGCTTGTATTTATGTATTCCGAAAGTCTGTATTTTTTTTAATACAGCTGAATATCACTGTGTTTTGTGTTTTTTTTTGTTGTTTGAATACAGTCGAATTGAATATAATGTATAATAGTGAATAATGAATATCTATGAATTGAATACAATGTAAATAGTTGAATTGAATAGAACAGTATACACTCTATTTTCTTGATTTTGTTGTTGTTTGGATACAACTGAATTCAATATAGTGAAATTGAATACAATTCAATATTGCGCTTTTCGCTATTAAACACTTGTAATCACTATTTTTAGGCGGAATGAGGACTACTCCAAAATCTACTTACATCTTGTAAAAGCTTCTTTATTTTCTTAATTGGTCCCTCATTTCCATCATTTAAGTATGAAAGTCAATTTTTTATCTTCTTATGAAAAGTTTTTTGTTGAGAAAAATCAATATATCTATCATCTATATGTAATGATGGATGCACTTTAACTTTATTATGTTGTTGTAATAGAGAAAGGTAATAAAAAATTTTAACGGTTATCAACATAATAAAGTTAAAATGCATCCATCATTACATGTAGATGATAGATATATTGGTTTTTCTCAACAAATAACTTTTCATAAGAAGATAAAAAATTGACTTTCATACTTACATGATGGAAATGAGGGACCAATTAAGAAAATAAAGAAGCTTTTACAAGATGTAAATAGATTTTGGAGTAGTCCTCATTCCGAGATACTAACACGAAGTTTGTTCTGAAGGAAGAAATTTGATGATACCTAGCAGTTGTAAACTTGTCAGATTCAAAGAAGATACATGACTAAATCAAACATGTGGGGTATGCTTTTTGTTGATGCTACTGCTAGAATTAGATCTAATAAATGAAATAGGACAAAACTGAGAGAGGAAAGTCATAAAACCTCGTAAGGTTAGAAAGATACAACTTAGTGACTAAAAAAAGAATAAAAGATACAATTTATAATTGGGGGTTATGGATTTAAAAAGCCACAACCTAAGAAGTAATTTATTACACATTAAACAATTGGGGATTATGAACTTGAAAAGTCACGACCTTCAATAAAAAGTTGTGAGATATGGATGTAGCCTTTTAAAATAAAATAAATGGTTTGAAAAGGGAAAAGAATAAAAAAAAAATAAAAAAAGGATAAATAGGATTCCTAGGCTATGAGATATGCCACATCATCTTTTCAATCCCCTCTTTTAATATATAGATTACACATAATATATTATATATCAACATATAATGTACTAATAAATACTAAACAATTATAGGAGAAGGGTAAAAGAAAAAACAATAATTCATAGGATCATGTAAACTGTAAAGAATATGGAATCACATTTTTGGGACCTGATCAAACAACCAAAGAGATTGGCATACAAAACCTTTAGTCAGATATATCCAAAGATTACAAATAAAATAATTAATAAACAAAAGCGAAAAAAATAATACGTTTTAATAGATATTAAATTACCCTCTCATAGTCTATACTAAAGCAAGCTTATTCATAGCATAATATGCTAGAACTTATATGTGAATCAACCTCAGATGTGAATCTCATGTAAAATATTTCATTCGAAAATAACATGTGAGCCTTATATAAAGTAGAAGACGAATGGGCATGCATCTGTGATGCCAATTGTGGGTACGGCACTATATTCATGCATATGAAGACGCTCACAAAAAAAAATAAAAAAAAAATGTTACTCCCTCCGTTCTAATTTATGTGAACATGTTTGACTGGGCACGAGTTTAAGAAAAAATGTAGACTTTTGAAATTTGTGATCTTAAACAATTCAAAAAGGGCCCCGGAGTTTTTGTGTGATTATAAAAGCTTCTCATTAAGGGTAACATTGTAAGTTTAAGCAAAATTATTTTCAAATTTAAAAAGGGGTCATTCTTTTTGGAACAAAAAGGAAATAGGTTCACGTAAACTGGTACGAAGGGAGTAATTGAAAAGCATATGTAAAGTGCTTTGGCTGTTGAAGAAGCCCACATTGTTAAGCCATATTTTTATGTAGTGGGAAAAGAGATTAATTAGAGCAATTAAGATGGGATTGAGAAAATGACTATTGAAATGGCTAGTAACATAACATGAGTATTATTCAATGTTATTACACATTAATATACATTAATCATAGGAATAGGAATTAGGGAAGGTGAAGAAAATCAAAATATTTAGAGTTACCGGGGAATAAATAAAAAAAAAGGAAAAAATAGATAAATAGGATCTTTGGCCATAGAGAGGTACCACGTCACTCTTTCATTTCCCACAATTATATATATATGTATATATATAACTCCTGCACTGGATTATGTGAGAAGTAATGTACTATACTTTATGCAGGGTAGAACATGGCCATTCCTACTAAATCTTATTACGGATTACCATCCATACAATACTTTGGTTATTACACCCTAACAAAAAGCTTTTCCTTGAAATGTTTCCTATAGATGCAAAATACGCTTCAAGACAATATCAGAAGACCATCTTGTTCCTCCGCGTGCTTGAAAAGACAGCATACAACAAGGCTCATAATATTTATATGCTTGTATATTTCTGAATCTGAAACCTTTTCCAAGTGACTGTCCAAATGCATCCAAAATCCATCTCCTTTCTGGTTAACTTTGTCCAAACCCAAAGTGTCATCATTATAACCAGCAAGACTAGCCGGAAACTCCCCGTGCCCTATTGACCGTAGACAATCTTGGAGACTAAAGCAATAATAAGGACCATTTGCTCTAAAGTTGGCGAACATCTACTGAAGATTTTGGACAAATGATTCCCAGATTCTTTCTAACCTGCCTGGATATGAAAATTTCCTAGTATTTCAATACGGTATGAGATAACTCAAATATCAACTGAATCATAATAATGGGAACAGAATATATTGAATCGTAAGGAGGAGGAAATCTTACCTTAGCCAACTTTTCAGGCAGATAATTAAACGAAGGATGTGGCAGCAGTTCTCCTCATCTTGAAGGGGAAAAATTAGTTCTGCCTAAAGATACAAGCTGGTAAGTCGAGGAGAGTCCACCTTAACTCTACTTCACATGTACACTGATACAGAGAGGCATAAAGGTGCAATGTCAACGTACACTATCATGCCTGAAGTAAAATCTGTCAATTGGCACTTGCTGGAAAAGGAAATTTAGCAAGAACAATTTGTTTGCAGAGGGTTGAAGAAGAACCAATTCATTAGATTAGTAGCACCTCATTCGGTCTTGGTTCCCTTCTGCGCAGCTAAGTCTATTTTTGCATCAAGTCAGCTAGAAGCATCTGTTGCACCTAGGGCTGTGCACGGATTGGATCGGATTTAGCACATTTCGGATTCGGATTTCGGATTTCGGATTCTAGAAAATGCAATCCGAATCCGATCCGAATTATATCGGATCGGATTCGGATTTTAAAGTTTGGATCGGATCGGATCGGATTAAAATATACCAATCCGAATCCGATCCGAATTATATCGGATCGGATTCGGATTTTAAAGTTTGGATCGGATCGGATCGGATTAAAATATACCAATCCGAATCCGATCCGAATTATATCGGATCGGATTCGGATTTTAAAGTTTGGATCGGATCGGATCGGATTAAAATATACCAATCCGAATCCGATCCGAATTATATCGGATCGGATTCGGATTTTAAAGTTTGGATCGGATCGGATCGGATTAAAATATACCAATCCGAATCCGATCCGAAATTGAATGGATCGGTTCGGATTTCGGATATCCGATCCAAATGAACAGCCCTAGTTGCACCTCATTGACTCTATTTGCCTTCTGGCTAATCTTTACTGTATATGATAAGATATCATGTCAAAATTTATAGTTTTGCACATTTCGCCTTCTATTTCTCATGGAATGCTTTGGTAAGTTTTGCAGCACCATAGCCCGTGTCTTGCCATCGGGTTGAAGGCCTCTCTCACGCATTTCCGTGTACAGCTTCTTAGCCAAATCAATCTTCCCTGTTAAAAACATCCCTTGAATAGCAGCATTGTAAAGTGATCCATTTGGGGCGGAAAGCTGCAAAATATTAAGTTTAAGAATTGAAACAACTTAGTCCGGGATAATGATAGTTTGATAGCTTCTATGCTTCTTTCCTCCCTAATCACTTCCATCCAATGTCAAAGTTTTTTTTTTTTTAAAGCTTAAAGAAATTGAACAGAGAAATTCAATAATCAACACTCCCTGTAGTTTTTTCCCAATAGGTCCGAGTTTCTGATATTCCAAATTGCAGATTTCCGTACAAGTCATGATGCATCATCAAGTTTACTCTCAAATAAAATCTTATCCCGCAAAACGAAAAAGCACAATCAAATACACAGTTATAGGCTCCAGGATTTAAATCCCATGAGTTCAACTTTTGAGGTTTTTAAAACCCATTATATTTTTAAAGTTATGGGTTCATATATACTATTTATGCAATTTTAATGAATTTTTAAATACAAATTTTTAATCCGCGCCGAAAGTTATGGGTTCAGTTGAACCCGTTCGTAACACACTACACACGCCCCTGATAGCATATATTCCAAGCCTGTAAAGTTCATCTATTTGGAACACGGCAGGAAAGTTAAAGAAGGGAACAGTTATGTTAGAAGAAGATGTAAATCATGATGCATCAGCACGTTTACTCTCAAATAAATTCTTAACCCAAAAAAGATAAAGAACAATCAAATACATAATCGCCCTTCTCAAGACAAACTATAAAACAATCAAATCAACAGTTGTAATTCTCTGAGCCCATAAACTTAATCTATATGCGATATGGCAGGGAAGTTGAAGAAGGGAATAGTTATGTTAAAAGTAGATGCAATGAATGTCTGACTTACTTTTAGTATTTCCACTGCTTCATTCCAGAGAGAACCCCAGATGCAAACTCTCATTAACGACAATAGAGTAAATATGTCAGGAGAATGTTTTTGGCGAACCATGCGGTAATAAACTTGTAACGCAACCTTGGGCCTTCTCGCTACCTCACAAGCTCCAATTACTTGATTATAGGATGCAGTTGAAACTGGAATTTCGGAAGCCTCCATCTGCCACAGTATCTGTATAGCTTTGTCCCACAACCCAAGTCTGTGGCACGATGTCAAAATAGTATTGTATATATGCACATTCAAAATGACACTTTGAAGATTCCTGAGTCTCTCAAAGAGCTGAAGTGCCTCCGAATATCGATTTGCCCTGTTTAAGGCATTGAGCAATGAATTCCATGTGTACGTGTCAGGTGCATGACCGAGTGATTTCATCAACTCATAAACTTCAAAGGAAAGCTTGACTTTGCCAGCTTTTCCAAGTGAGTTGATCACCGCGTTGCATGCTCTTTCATTTGGCTTCAGCTCGTTGTCCAACATATGTTGCAGGACGTTCAATGCAGAGTCATACTTACCCTCCCTAGAGTATGCCCCAATAATAGCATGCATTGTATCACCTTCTGGGCTCAATCCATTTCGAATCAACTCATTGTATGCATCAATAGCTAATTCATTCTGACCACAACGAACAAACGTGCAAACTAGTAGACGGTAAGTGACTATCGTTCCCACTTGACCATTATCCGTCAAAATGTTCCAGATCTTTTGCGCCTGATACCAGCTGTTTGCTTTTGCAAAAATGGATATCATCGTGTTGTATACAACAATGTCAATTTTTTCTCTAAGATTCTTACTGCTTATCAATTCACTGAACATGTTCATTGCTGCGTCACAACCCCGAGCATCAGCAACTGCCTTCAGAATCAAGCTATAAGTGTGGCCAGTTGTTAGCCCACTAGCCTTCATGGAGTTGAAGGTTTTTAAAGCAATATCAAGCATTCCATTCCTCAAGAGACTTGAAAGAAAGGAATTACATGCATGTAAATCAGGTTTAAGATTTGAGAAAGTCATCGACTTGTATATCGCCAATGCACTTTTGGGTTTATTTTGCCTGCTGAGCTTCAAGATCCTTTTTGACAATACCTCCTCATTCGTCTCTTCTAAGTACATAATCCCATCCTCAACCGAATTTTTAGTTTCTTCAACAAAACTTGAAGGTTGGTTTGTATCAAGATTTCCAATATTTGAATTCGTCAAACAGTCCTTACGAGACAATTCCAGCTTATATACATCATTGGTTGAATTTCCGTTTTGGACATCAGAATACTCACTCTCTCCATCACACACGGATTCAAGTTCATAAGGGACATTCAGAGCTATGCTGCACACGTTATTCACTTCCTTGAAGCTAAATAAAACTGATGGTAACTTTAATTGTGAAAATCCAAACATAGTGCAATTTTCAGAAACATATACCAGATTAGAACCATTAAAACTAAGACACCCTTTTACTTTTCCAGTATAAAGAGCGAATATCTCACGTGGGTATCTTAACTTAGCCCTTCTTGAATAACAAAATCGATTGTTCTTCTCATTCCCATCTAAGTAAACTGCCAAAGTAGGTAAGTTTTTTATCACATGTACCATACTCGCTGCGCAAGGCACAACAACCTCATAAAACAAGAATATCTCACCTAATTCAAGACTAGAATAGTAGAGCCACCACCTGAAGAAATTCAACAGAGTTTAAGGACAATAACAAATTAAAGTTTCAATCTGTATCATTCAATTTAAGCAAATGAAATGGTTGATTCGTTATCTGCAAGAACCACGCAACCTTAAAACAGTAACTTTTGGTTTTGCAAAGAGCTCAAAGAATTGAAATTTACCTGAAATTTAGAAGGTATAGTAGATATAGCTCGAGCTTCAGCACACAAATGGAGACGCAAAAGAGAATTGACAGTTGGCCGAGCAAGTAAAAAAAGGATATTTGAGTTAATTCCTCTTTACAAAAATCTACTGGCATAATGGGCCTTTAATAGTGGGCCTTAAATAAGATCCAGCCCATTTCTATCTGCGACCGCGAAGCAACTTTTATTCACCACAGCTAAATTCGGGTTGATTTTAACCGAGTTGAGACGTAAGAATAAAGTCCGTAGAAGATTAAATATTCAAAAGATAAATTTAAATTACATGAAAGGAAAAATATTCAATACATTATAGTTTGCTACTCATAATCGCTAGAATACCTTGTGCTAGCGAATATGCTGTAAATAATTAATTTCAGTATAAGTAACATAATAGGTTAGAGAATTAAGATTTTGAGTTTAATTATTTGTTGACTTGTAACCATTTTCATAATTCCAAGGCCAAAGAAAAAATTTAGTTCTTTATTAGTTTTAAACTTAATATATAAATATACTTTCAACATGTAAATTCAGTACGTTTTGGTATTTTTTTCGATTTATTTTCATAAAATTAAAACATACCCTAATTATCGGTAAGGTTATAGATCTATATAAAAACTTACTAAAAGAAATCTAAAAATTATTCGGTACGGTACAATTGGATCGGTTTAATTGATTTTTAAATATCCGTTGACACCCCTTGCTCTCTCTATACTCGGTCAGTCAATTGTTTAATTGCACTGTAATTCAAAACTAGTGGAGATTAATTACTTAAATTTGCTGAGTCTGTTACATATTATTCGAGTCTGATAGAATTTGTCTAGGACTGCTAGCGATTTTTGTTGTGTGTACACTATTTCTCTCGTTATGCGTAGTATGAGGTTATTTGATGGATATAAATTATTCATGTACTTTTACATATAAAAAATAAGTTTTTAATATAAAATATGAATAATGATATCCTATCCTCGCATATTTTCCAACAAATCTTGTCGGAAGAAGAAATTATGAAAAAGAAAAGATGCTAAAAGACAAGAGAATGAAGCAAAGCAACAGTTGCACACATCATTTTCACATTCGCAAATGTGGAACATATGTATGGGCTTATGGAAAGAGACAATTAGAGATGAAAAGTAGCATGTTACATATGTGAAATCTATTTACGCAAGGTCACATTCACATACATGGAACCTACATTTGCAAGTCTAAATCATGAAGTCATGAATGGAAGCAAAAGAACTATATATGCATATGTGGAATCTATATATCGTAAAGGTCACATTTGCATACATGGAACCTACATTTGCAGGTCTAACTCATGAAGTCAAGAATGGAAGCAAAAGAGTCATAAATGCATGTGTGAAATCTATATTTGCAAAGGTCACATTCGCATACAAGGAACCTACATTTGCAAGACTAACTCATGAAGTCAAGAACGAAGCACAAGTGCCATAGTTGCATATATGGAATCTACGTACACAAATGTCACATTCACATACATGGATTTCACATTCGCAAAAGTGAAACATGACAAAAAGTACCTATCTTTTCCTATAAATAGCAAGCTTTCTTTGTATAAGGATATCCAAGCTTTGTAAGATAAGAACTAGTCTTGGTCTTCTTTTCTTTAATCTTCAAAATATTTATTTTCTTCAAAATATATTTTTTAGCTTTTCTTACTCCATAATGGAGTAATCTCTTTTCGTTGGGATAGTCGATGAAGCTTGATATATTTTATAATACTATCTC
Source organism: Nicotiana undulata (assembly GCA_005239495.1). Classification (NCBI taxonomy): domain Eukaryota; kingdom Viridiplantae; phylum Streptophyta; class Magnoliopsida; order Solanales; family Solanaceae; genus Nicotiana; species Nicotiana undulata. The sequence goes on from ML264217.1 coordinate 34,526, forward strand.
AGTTTTTATATGTTTTTGGCTTGAAACTCTTTATTTAAATTTAATATTGTGCTAGAATGATGGTTTTTAATTACTCTATTATCACGTCTATATATTTATCTCTAAGTTATTCATATATTAATTTTGTAATTCTCGCGGAAAAAAATTAATATATAATAATTGATGAATAGAATAGCAGAGTGAAAATAAATTTTTTAGTAAACTATTATTTCAAGCAAGATTATTAATCCTTAGTAAAAATATTCTCACGAAATTTTTACTTTCTTTTAGCACAATTCAAGCAAGAAAAATATTCCGGTTTAAACGTCACTAGTCTTAAGTTGATTAATTAACATAATTCTCACATAGTGTTATTAATTGGTTATTTCTTAGTGAGCAAAATATAATTATATTAAAATAAGCAATTATTCTTTAAAGAGATAAATGTAGAAATTAAGATTTTATTATAGTAATATTATCAAGTGAATTCAACGATTCCCAACTCTTTTTTAAAATTATAAATCTTTCAAAAGTTTTTTGTTTTGTTTAAGCAATTAGCAAGTTTTAAACCTTACTCACTTTTTTCATCAATTTGATTCTCTCAAATAGTAGTTAAAATATTACACGTCTGTAGCATAGATTATCCAGTCTCTGTGGGATGATATCTTAAACTATACTAGAATTTGACAAAGTACGAGCAGAAAATTCCAATACACATTGGCCTCGTCATTATTTGTTGTCTTTTTCGATGTTGATTATTATTTTTCTGGTTTCTTGTGTTGTTACGGATTTATTCTTTTATTCTTTTGTGATATTATTGTCTCGTCTGTTGAGCCGGAGGTCTTCCAGAAACAACCTCCCTTTTGACTGCTAGTGATTTTTATTGTGTGCACACTATTTTTCTCGTTTTGCATAGTATGAGGTTATTTGTTGTCTCTTTCGATGTTGATTATTATTTTTCTGGGTTTTTTTGTTGTTACAGATTTATTCTTTTGTTCTTTTATGATATTATTGTCTCATCTGTTGAGCCGAGAGTATTCCAATAATAGTCTACCTTCCCTAGACCCCACCAGAGGTCGTTGATGTTGTTGTTTATTTCATTCCAACACCAAAATTTGTCTTTTAAGACATACTAGAACTCTTTACTATTAGAGTATTCTCCAAATCTCGCATTTGTTCCTCTGCAGATATATACATCTTTAACCAAATTAAAAGGTCAAGGGGCAAAGGCAATTGTCATTCTTCAACCAAATTAAAAGATCTTGTAGCAAACAACTTATATTGTCATAAGAGGAAAAGTAGTCGCAAACTTGCAATGATAACTCGCACCATTCTCCCGATATCTTTGCTCTTCTTTATACAACTATCTCCTTATCTTCAATTAAAGAAATCAGACTAAGATAAAAGGCAATCTCATCATTACAACCCGAGGGCACACGAAAAAATAACAATTCAATGGCCATAAAAAGGCCGATTAGTGACCAAAAAGAACGTCTAAAGGCAGCATTTCTTACACTAAATTCTTTCCCCCAAGAAGGGGATGACAGAGTTTCTACCTTCGCTAGAAAAGCAGGTGCATAGGTCGGGGACCGGGGAGGGGGCAGGGAGAAGGGGAAGAGGGATTGTTCTTAAGCTGAAAGAATGGCAAGACTCGGCTGCACCAGAATCGCATATAATTTTTCAAAATTTACATGGTGTAACTTAACTGCCTCACAACAAACAACAATGAAATGTTACAGATTCTAACGTGTCACTCAAATAAGATGCACATTTGAGATCATAAAATATACAAAGAAACTCTGATGGTGCTTTGTTACAACTGAGACACAATGGACAGGAATAGGTTTCCATTGGACTGCGCTGGTCAGAGAAGTTTGGGAAGTGGCAAGCTTGCGGAGAAACAACTCCATGTCCACTGAAAGAGACCTTCCATTGAATGGCTCTACGACTAGATCTCTCAGTGAACAGCACCCGCCATGTTCCCAAATCGATGGAAACCCGTCTAACCTGTGGATAAAGCAATATATCAATTGCAGACAGTGATGCAGTAGAACAATCCAAGGACTTCTATTATCTTTTTCCCATCTGATCCACAAAAAATAAATCAGATAATGAGAAACATGATTCAACAGATAAAAGGTCAACAGCTGAACTCTCCACCACGTTAAATTGGTAACATGACAGTGCTGAAATAAAATTGCCAATATATTTATGTCAAGCATACAAATGTAAATTTTGACAACGTAATACCTGCATTCATGCATCACTGTGATCGGAAGCTTCCTCGGAATCAGACAAGGGCAAGAGGGTACATATCCCAAGCACGTGCCCATTAAGGCACACATAATATTCAATTGCATCTTCATAAGCACCCAATCTACAGCTGGCACTAGCTGGTATCATTTTTGCTTGCAGCATGCTCCACAGTTTCGCCTTACAGTAAGGGCACACTTCTGTTGGATGGAGCTGAGCCTCCCTCTTAATCAACATTTTACGAACTTTTGAGGAAGCAAAGGATTTAAATATTCCCCGAAAAAATCCAATATCCCCCTCATCTCCTTGGTCAAGATGCTCGCAAGGATCAGAAACATACAAAACATCTGTCCTGCATTGTGGTAACAGAAAACTCTTTCCGGAGGTCCTAGAGAACCTAGTTCTATAAACAAAGTGTCCTGGAATGTGGATGCTATTGAATAAGCCACCTTTATTACATCCAGAGCAGTAAACAAGAAGCTTTCCAAGAGCCCTCCAGTTCCCATCAACACTATGACTCCCACTAGACTGTAAATCAATCATCATTTTGGGAGCTCTAGTCTTACAGAACTCCTTCCAGAGCACTCTCTTTGCAAGGTCATCAAACCATTTGCATACACAAGATAAAGTTGCAATCGACTTAGGATTCCAATTCAATTGCTGAAAAACCAGAAATATAATTTCTTCGCTAAGATGCCCTTTTGTACATTTACAACTTGCTGAATGTATGCAGCGATACTGCTTAGTAATGATCATCGTCTACAACTGCAGCCACCACAATTGAAATGACAACAAAAATTCGATCATATATTTCTAGTACTTTCACAAAGATGACATCAAATACCAAAGATACTTCAAATTGGCTGTAAAAAGTGTAAGATCAAGGACTGCTTAGTGGCATAAACAATGAAAATATGACTCTAGTCGACAACCCTATATATGAACCAATCATGCTAGTATGCTGACTATAAGATCAGAGGATTTCCACAAGCCCATTCAATAGCAAGTAATCTCTTCACTTATCACTTGATAGTTTTACTTTTACCACATCACCATTGATTGATTAAAGACCAGATAAGATTTCGTTAATGAATCATTAGCCAATGATAGTTATCAAAAAAACAATTTACCCATGGATGGTTTTGCAGAACCATAAAGACCAGAGGTAACAGAAAAAAAGTATTCAAGATTTAGAATCATGGTCTCATTGAACATAGGCCAAGATCCATGAGGTCAATATCGTAATTATACTGCTCCAGAACTTCGTGGTACCCAACTAATGGCCCGTGACATGAGAGAAACAACGAATTAAAAACGAAAAATTTGGAAGAACCGAAACCTGTAAGCTGAGGATGAGTAAAGATAACGTAGCTTTTAAACAAGCTTAGAGATTCGGACTCCAGAGGGTAGAATTTAAAGATGGAACCGGTTCAGAACTTACAAGTGTTGGATTTCACCGCCACTAAAGGATGAACTTACTGGCCCATGGCCGGCTCTAATGGTCTAGATACTAAGGCTTGTGCTTTAGGCCCCAAAATTTGGAAGGCCCCGTTTTTTTGAAATAATAGGTATATAGGTTAATAAAATAAAATGTATAATACTTTTAATTACAAAAGTAGATTTTTTAATATGAAAGGAGAAAAGCTTTTTTAGATATGTAAATAAAGTAACCGTTTGACTTACTAAAAAATGGGTAGTATGAATATTTTTCCAATGCGTGAATCGAAATTAATTTATCAAGGAAAACAGTACAATTAGAAGATACTATATACTCAATCAAATAAAAAGGCTTGATTCTTTTCCAAATATTTATATTTCTTACTTTTTTTGAGAAGGTAACATTTATATTTATATTGCTTTCAAAATAGTGTTAAAAGTTCCTAAGGAAACAACTTTTTAAAATTTAAAATTTAAAATTGATAAAATCTTAGCAAAGATCAACAATGTCTCAAGAAAGATTAAATGGGTTAGGATATATTATCAATTAAAAAGAAATTATCGAACAAAATCGATAAAGCTAGAATGGTAGACTTCAAATAAAAATATATATTATGCTATGGCTGGATGCCAGTTCCCTATATCTAGCTCCAAATAAACATAGGATCACAAATGTCTCCTATTATACAGTAGCATCAAATATGGAGGTGAACAATATGCTTCAGTTGGGAAAGCAGTCTGACAATAGAGCATAGGGGTTCGGCTACTCTAAGCACAACAAGGAATTGTAGCTAGTAAGAAGAGCCTACTTGTGGGTTATTTCTACGCTTCATGCTCATTTAGTATAATGTAAAATGTTTTTCTGGGAAATCATTCATTTTATAGTGTTTGGTTGGTAATAAAAGTAGGTGATAAATGGTAATCGCACAACAAGTATCATAGGCTATAAGGATAATGTACTGGGTTTTATTTCTTCGTATTAAAGGGTTGATAACAATGTCTAAGTGCTGATTTAAACAAGTAGAAAATAAGAGTTTGGACACTTAAATGAATGAAGTTCTTATACCCCTTTTGGTGGAGATAGATCCCTTCGAGAAAACATTTTTCATTGTTCAACATAACCAAATATTGGAAACTGACTTAGTAAAGGAAACCATTTTTGCAGCACAACGCACTCATGCATCACTTAGTGCAAGCAAAAAACCCATTCTAGATTCTAGATATCACATCAGGCCTTTGTAGAGAAGGAATAAAAAGCTATACTGATCATTTTCTATAATTAAAAACCATGGAAGATAACAAAAGTTTAAAATTATTAAAAATCATAATCCAACGTTTATATAATTGGAATGATTTAGTAAACAATTACTACACATTTACGACTTCCACTCCAACAAACTAATAGTGAAAATAGGATGTAAATATTTACATTTTCCCCTGTTTTGTGAGAAAGTTGGTCTTTTACACCAAAAGCCAGATCAGAACAAGCAACAAATTTGCATTTATTATCACATAAGAAGCAAATAAAAAAAACAAATAAGCTAGTGAAAATCACTTAGAATTATAACAAAATTGGAGCTGAGGTTTCATCATGCAGCTGAAGCAAACAAAGCCCTATCAATCCAACTCACATTTCTCATTCTATATTTTAGAATTAGGGTTTTTGTCTCACGAGTATAAGAGGGAAGAGGAAAGCCAGAGAAGCAGGGAGCTTACAACTTGGAGTGTCCGGAGAAGAGATCGGAGAAGTTCGCTGGAGAGAAGCAAGTTATCGGCGGAGCGAGCGAGCGAGAGTGGAGAGCGGTGGTGGGTGGTGGGTTCAATGGACTTGTGAGCCGCTTCAGCTGACGCCTACTGTGGCGTCATTTGGAATTGTCCACTTGAAACCAATCCAATGATTATTTGGGACCCGTTTTTGAACCCACTGCTTTAACGTCCACCAAAACGGCTAAGAAGATACTTGGGCTTGTCAACGTCACACGTAAGGCCCAATTTTCGATCGATACGATAACCCGATTGTCTTATGGATAAAATCCCCAAATAGTCACATTTTAGCGGACGTACACAAATAACCCTTAAAGTGGATGGTGTTAAATTTCTATCCCCGCTACTTTAGATTTAACAAATGTTGTACCTCCCTTGCCCCAGTGGTAACACTTTTCACCTACATTTAGTCCATCTTTCTCAAGAAAAGCCTAAGTCATAAAGACACGAATCAATGTTTGCAACTATTACACTCCGATGTTTGGGGCTAGTTTTTACGCACTTTGATTCTATTTTGAGTTTAACTTTGATTTTTATAAAAATTACTGATATGAAAAAGTTTTAACTTACTTTTATATTTAACTACTGATGTATTTTGGCAAAGTCAGCTTGCATAGTACCAACGATAGGCGTCATCACGACATGTTAAGTTTTGGATCGTGACATCTTGCTTCTTGTTATCACTTCTGGTGTCTAGCTACTAGCTTTACGAAGATTTCTATTTATAGTTGTAGGGAATGGTGTGGATCTGCGATTTGATTGGTCCATTTGAACTGGCCAATACCATCTAGACACTTGGCATAACTCTATTGGTTGTTGATTTGACTTGGATTGCCACCTCTTCTTGACACGTGACAAGATTTCATTGGCTCATTTGTTTGGTTTGGATTGCCACATCATTTAACATGTGGCATAATTTTATTTGATCGTTCTTTTGACTTGAGTGTCCACATCACTTGACAGGTGGCATGAGCCTGGGCATTAAGATGGGCTAATAGCTATATAGAAATAAGAAGTTGGTCGACTAAGGGTATATTTGTCATTATACCCTCTCATTTTATTATTGTAATATAATTTTTCTACTAATATAATATAGAAATGAGTACATATCTATATTATTCTGAAAAGTTACGTTCAATTCCTTAGCTCCATCAAAACCCTAACTCCCGAAACTTTTCGGTCACTTCATCTACTTTTTTCAAATACAATACAAAGATCTACAGTGTCATAAAAAAGAGATTGACTTGTTATGAAAACGAAAGACTTTTTATTTGGACGCTAATCGATTCAAAAGACCAATTCTTCCCAACCTTTACAATTTTTCAAACGTTGTAGAAATGTTAAGTGCACTTTGACTCTCTGTCATTGTCCATTGTACGTGGACATCCTTTTTTGACTGAGCTAAATATTTGTTTTTGTTCACTGTTTCATATTGAACTCCTAAGCTTCAGGTATATGTGATGTATTGTGCTTGATTTCTGTGATTACAAAGTAAAATATTTCGTTCTTTGTTTCCCTAAACACCATACATCTTTTGTTTTTTGCAACTCAAATATTTGGGAGGTTTTATTTATATGGCAGGTATTTTACTTTTCGGTTTTTGTGTCTTCTTGTTTGATACTTCTGAATTTACATTACGTTGTAAATAATAAAAAATGTCGTACATTTGAGGTTTACTTTACAGTCCAAGTTGTCAAACTTAGCTTTTACTTTTTATCACTCCAATGTATTATTTGAAATCTTCTATTCATTTTTTACAGGAAAAAACAACAAAATTCACACTCTGGGAAGATTTCATTGATCTTTATGGGAATAAATTTTTGAAACAACTGAATGAATACCCGGTTATTTATGCTAGAAAAATTGGCAGATCATCATCAGGTATTAGTACATACATGATTTTACCTTTTTCCTTTTCAGATATCAAACAGTGAAATCAAATCTTAATATTTGAATGCATGTAAGATCGTCGAACAAATTTAGTACAACAATCTTATTCAATCCTCCTTATCCATAAGCTGTTGAGTTGAAGCCATGGTATATGCATGTATTCCTTTGAGAATTATGAATTTGTAGAAACGTATTGTTGATATAATGTATTAATATATACAAGAACAAATTTTTTAGATTTTAACTTTCTTGTAGGGCCAAAATAATTGAACCAAGGTTTAATTTTCTGTCACCTGTCTTTCCCTTCTCTCTCTTCTCTTAGCAAAGGTAGGTTCAAGTCAAACCTTTTTTTGCTTGCGGGCTCGAAGACTGCAGTCAGCTGCTTCCCTTGTAGTTGTCAGCTCGTTGCGTACAAGGTAAAGAGTACATCTTCCACAAGCTATGTTATAGTGGTACCCTTTGAGGATGAAATTATAGGCATTTCTAATATCCAAGAGCAACCTCAAGTAAGAAAAACATAAATTATATTATTCTACCGAAATTTAATTATCTTTAGTAGTCACAAAAAAGGAATATGTGGCATTCTTGAATTATATAGGAACATGTATTTTATGTTGAGGCTGAACTTTCTCTGCCAAATGAGAACTAACACTTTAGAGCCTGAACTTTCTCTGCCAAATGAGAACCAATGCTTTTGTATGTTATCTTGTTCTGACTGTAAACAATTGTTCACGAAAATTTTCTTTCGGAGGACAATTTATTGTACAAATTGTCAATGATCCACTCATATGATTCCAAGGTATAAATGCTACTAGATTCATCTATATGACTATTTGAGTTTATAATTGTTTAGTTTTTATTCAACTAACCAAATATTTGTTCTACATTATAACATATGTCAATTTGAAGTCACTGTTAGAGACAATAGTGGTTTTGCAACAACTATTATTTCTGACAAACCTGCTGAGAAAATGTTAAGCCTCAACTCAGAAGAAATTTATGACATCTACCAGGTCAAGGTACATATTTCATATTACTGTTATCTTCAAAAACATAAAAACAAACATCAATGGCAAAATAACCCTCTTTTGATGCATAACTAACCAGTTTCGTCCTCCCACGAATAAATTTTACCTCTTGCATATGTGCAGAAATAATTGAGTGGAAAGATATTCAAAATTCAAATAAAAAAATTATTTAAAAAATATCATGATGCAGTGTAAAATTTGTCTATTTTATTTTACATTAACAAAGACAATGAGATCCACCAAGAGTTCCCGCCAACCATGATGGGTCTTGCTGAGGGGAGCAAACGCAAAAATGAACGTCTTGGCTTGGAGGTAAAAGAATCTCAAGAGACAACTAACAAAGACAATGCTTCCCACTACAAGCGGGGCTTGAAAATAAAGACTCCTCCTTTGAAAAATTAATTGCAAGGTATTTAAACTTTTTAATTAAGTTGTTGTTCTTTTATCCGCTCATATAATTAATTTTAAGATATAATTAATATGATAGTTCTAAAAAAATATCTCAACAAATGTGTAATTCCTACGTACACTTGTTCTTGCACCTCTTAGCCTTATTTAATTTTCTCTTGGAACGTTCTAGCAATACAACATATTTACTTAATTTCACTTGCTCTCTTATTTGAAGCCACATTTTGCTACTGTTTTGGGATGCATTTGAAGGCATTTTGCTGCTATTTTTGGATGCGGTTGAAGCCACAGTGATGTTGTTGCTTACTGTTTGCGGTTAAAGCTAATCTTTTGCTGGTGTGATATTAGGTTGGCTTACCTATTTACTATTTGTCTATGATATTACCACATCTCCCATATTACTTAATTAACTCATTGTTTGATCATGAAAAGATAATGTAGAAGCTAAGACTACAAATGCATCAGCTCTCTTATCCTTTCTCAGCACGTGTTGAATAGCTACATCTTCAAGCCAACTTACCAATCTTTGAGAATATTTGTGATAAGGCACCAACTCTGGCTTCTTCATCTCATAGCTACCCAAAATCTGATTGATCACAAACTTGAAGTCTCCAAAAACTTGTAGTTGCAATTGTTTGATATCCACAGCCATTTTAAGCCCGAGTATGAGCGCTTGATATTCAGCAACATTATTGGAGCACCATTGTGTCAGAGTGAAAGAATATGGCAAAACTTCTCCTTAAGAAGTGATAAACACTATTCTAGCGCTAGCTCCTTCACGATGTTCAACGCCATCAAAATACATCTTCCAAGGAGGTTGAATTTTTATGACCATTGCATCTTCATCAGGCAATTCATCAGACAACTCCCAGTCATTTGGAATCGGATGGTCAGCTAGAAAGTCTGCTAATGCTTGTCCTTTTACCGCCTTTTGAGGAACATACACAATTTCAATTTTTTTAAATTGAAGGTACCACCTCGCTAATCTATCACTTAGGACAAGTTTAGATATGACAAACTTGATATGATTAGCTCTTGAGACGAGTCGCACAACGTGAGCTTGGAAGTAATGCTTCAGCTTTTGAATAGAGTAGACAAGTTCCAAACATAACTTCTCAATAGGTGAATACTTGAGATCATTTGGCATCATCATCCTACTTAAGTGATAAAGTGCATTTTCTTTGCCTTCATTGTTTCCTTGAGCCAGAAGCGCTCATACTGACCTTTCCTATGCTGAAATGTATAATATTAATGGTTTTCCAAGTATAGGGGATACCAATACTGGAGGCTTCATCAAATAGGATTTAATGCTTTCAAAAGCATTCCTACAAGCTTGGTCCCATTCAAAAGAAACCTCTTTTTTCATTGAGGCGACTAAATGGTTGGCATCCTCCTGCCAGATTCAAAATAAATCTTCTAAGATATGACAACTTACCTTGTAAGGTTTTTAATTCATGAATATCCTTAGGATGGGAAATATTCAAGATAGCATCCACCTTATCTTGATCAATTTTGATACCTATGTATCGAACAATAAAACCGAGGAACTTCCTAGAAGTAACTCCAAAGGCGCACTTCAACAGATTCATTCTGAGTTGGTTTTTCCGAAGCCGTTCAAATACCACCTCAAATATTGCAAGTGATCATCTTTCTTCCTTGACTTTACCACCAAGTCGTCAACATAACACTCCACGTTTTTATGAAGCATGTCATCAAAAATATTTTGCATGGCACGTTGATATGTAGCACCAATATTCTTCAAACCAAAAGGCATTACCTTGTAGCAGTATATACCTTTAGGGGTGAGAAAGGTAGTAAGTTCTTCATCCTTCGGTACCATGTGAATTGGATTATATCCAGATGAACTATCCATGAAAGCCATCGCCTTGTATCCAGTGGTTGCATCAATCATGAGCTCAGGGATAGGAAGAGGAAATTCATCCTTATGACAAACATTATTTAGGTCCCTATAGTCAACACAAACTCGGATTCGGCCATTCTTCTTTCTTACATGGACTATGCTTGAAATTCATGTAGGATATCTAACTTCACGAACAAAACAAGCCTCAATAAGCTTGTTAACTTCGATTTCAATCAAGGGAACTAGTTCAGGCCTGAAGCGAAGTTGTGCTTGCTTCACAGGACTCGTTTGACAACAAGATGATGAACAACCACCTTGGGGTCCAAACCTGTCATTTCTTTGTAGCTCCAAGAAAATACGTCTTTGAACTCCTTAAGTAGCTCAATTATTTTCTCCCCTCATCACCAGTTAGAGAGGCACTTACATATGTGGGCTTTGGATATTCAACTACTCCGAGATTGACTTCTTTTAGTGCATCAATCGTTGTCTTCACCCCTTCTTCAAGCTCAGGTGGTGCATCTTTATCATCTTCATCCTCTTGAGGACCACCATCACTGAAGGATATGTGATGACATACATGAATATCAAGGCACTTTTCCTTGTATTCCGTATAAGATGAAGCATCTTGTTCACCATAAACGGTGATATGATATGATGAGCCCACACTTTCTTCATCTTCCTCTCGTTCTTTAGTATGGACTATAATATGGGCCTTTGATTTGAAGACCCCTCCGCACGAAACTACAAGATTCGTCTCTCGCCTCATTCTAGAAGGAATCAGACTTGGGCAGTCTTTGGTCAAAATCTCCCTTTTTAGCGAAGATAGGTGCTCCCATCCTTCTATCACTTCCATGACGCCTGTTTTCATTCTTCAGTGGTCCCAACCTATCAAAGACCGAGGTCCTTGGTTTCGTAAGTTGATCAAACACAGAAGGCATCTTATTAAGCATCGTAGACACTTCTTTAGCGGTAATGTAGTTACAACTTGCCCTTTTAATGGAGATACAGATTGGCGGGGGTTATTTGTAACCCAATCCTTCATGTGATTGCTTTAGTGGGTACTCTTTCTCCATCATCATATTTTGAGTAGGGTTTGAAGCTTCAGGCGGGAACTTTCCAAACTTGGATGGTTCATTGGGATCATATCCAGCTTTTGTTAACAACTTGTCGGCGTTTGGGTCAAAGCCCTTGTCTGTGCGCTTTGCAGGAATTGCTAGATTTAGAAGCGAATTGTGGTTTGATGATTTGACAAACTCTTTAAGCAACTTTGTAGATGACTTAATTGCATCAATTCTCTTGATAGGAAGGGTTAAGTCTCCTAACACATTACCTTGTAGTTCAAATATGGATTTTCAACCTTCCTTGCCTTTGGGACATAGCGAAGAACATGAGTCTTTCTTCCTTGAAGATGCCTCATTCACCTTGTTCCTATCATAAAGCACCTGGTCTTGTTCAACCGTAATCTTTGCCTTGCTAGTTGTGACATCAACCTTCTTTGCAACACTTTTGATCAACATCACATCATCAACCTTAACCTCCTTTGAAATGTAATTCTTTAAGTAGAATTTCGCATCGACAAAGTATGATTCAGCCTCGGTAAAGGGCTTATCATCAACAACTATCTTCTTTTCGACCCCATCTTCACAATACTTCAAGCATTGATGGTAGGTGGATGAAATCACTTTGTTCTCGTGTATGCATGGCCTTCCAAACAAGATATTATATGAGGTCTTTGCATCGATCATGTGCATCCATGCACTCGAATGCAAATCTCCCATATTTTTTCCCCAATTTGATAGCCCATATAGCTCCCCCCCCCCCCCTGATT
>ML264217.1:50689-115891 GCA_005239495.1 Nicotiana undulata
GTATAAAGTTATCTTATTAACAATTATGAGTAGGAAAAGAGAAGGGGTTTTTGAAAAGAGGGGGGGGGGGGGGGGGGGGAAATGCAGCAGCAACTTTTGACATTTTTCTAAAGCTTATAATTTAGTAATATCGTGGAAGTCTTTCACTCGATTCAAAAAATGAAAAATGACATTGTATAGTCGTTGTAAAATAATTGTCGAAAAATATATAAAATTTGTATATATGTACATATATAAATTTTATACACTTTTTCGGCTCCAAATATAAATAATTTCTATCGCGAGTTAAAAGTGACCCTTTCAAAAATAAAGATTACGACAGAGACATGCATCTACTATTTATGAACTTAAAAAGATAAAACGAAACGGGAAATACTAATAGCACATTTGGTGTATCTAGGTTTGCTCCTAGTAACCATTTCTCCTGTGCCTTTCAATTGGTAGTTGCTAATATGTGTTTCAACATTTGTATCAAACACGCATGCAATAGTTGGACGAAAGAGATATGGGCAGCAGGGCGTGCAAACCGAATCGGACAATCAAACCAAACCAAAAAGTCAAATTAAATCGATTAAAAAACCAGATGGGATTTGGTTTGATGGCTTGTTATTGAGTAAAAAATCTGAACCAACCGACATCTAAATATATAATTTTTATATATCATTTAAGATTTTATATAGAATTTTCTTTAAAAAAATATCTTGAAATATTTGAGATTCTCTTATGGAATGTAATAATTAATAGACTATGAAATGCTCTTTTTTTATTAACTTTAAATAATGTGTTGTATGATCACTTTCTTATCAAGTGTTACTGAAATGCGTGTTTGATACAAATGCGTCAAGTATTATTAAATTCGGTTAACCTTGAAAGTGTACATCAATGAAAAGTTATAATTGTCAAACAAGTAAAAAAATACTCCCTCCGGTTCACAATAAGTGACCAATTTGCTTTTAGCACACCCATTAAGAAAATACTAAATTCTATACAAAAATACATACTATGACTAAACTACCCCTAATTAAACATTTAATGTGAGGAGTAAGAAAACTTTTTTACTTTTTAGGGATATGTACATAGAGATTGTTTTGTAAAAACAAATTGAATTCTTTCTTGATTACATAACTGGACATTTATTTTAGACCAAAATGAAAAAAAACTGGTCATTTATTATGAACCGGAGGGAGTAACTATCATGCGCTATTAAGAGAATTCTCCCATAAGAATAATTAATAGATCATATGTTTGTCAATTTTTTCAATTTTTATTAAACATGTATTAATTATCAAAAATTTAATAAAGTAAGATTGACATATTATTCATGTAACAAAAAGATCCGAAAAATCTGACAAAACCGAACCAATCAAAACTCATATAGTTGATTTGGTTGAGTCTAATAAAAACCGAACCAACCCGGTCCATGTACGCCCTAAATTGGCAGTAAGATAGCAAGTTGGCAACTCTGTCAAGTCGTCAACCCTTGAATTGAATGTCAAATTGGTTTATCAGGAAGGCAGTTTACATCCGCAGTCAAAACTCATTTGTTTGCTAACAAGAAGTATACATACCTTTGTAGTGACAATTTAACCAATTCGGTGTCAGTTTCAAATCCAATAAATCCAGTAATTTCAAAGGATTCAAGCATAAATACTGATATGGAAAGGAGAAATGGCAGGATGAAAAAACAACAGTATATTTGAAGTCAAGAAACGAACGGCTATAGCAAACAGTATACAAGCACAATGTCAAACCAGTATCACAGCCAAAACTCTCTTTGCTTAGTTATTTGACATGCCTCTGTCTTCTTCATACACTTATTCGACAGAAAGTATGAACAAATCTCACGTAAAATAAGTCCAACAGCAATATAAGTTCAATGAGCAGCCAACCCAACATTGAAATATAGTATACCCACACATCCACAATTTAACACCACTATCTCAGCCTCCATAAGCGAAAAAGAAATATGTTGCATGATTTTATCTCCCAATTCAAAGTAGATGCATCCAGAAGAAGCTGAATTTATTCAATCATGAGAAGAGAACCGGCAACCCATCAAGAAACCGTTAAGAAGAAGAGTCAGAATAAGAAACGGAGAAATTCAGTCAAACCAGGTCAGAAAAACTCTATCATCCACTATATTTGCAATTGCTCCTATGTGTTATAAAATTCTATTTTTGTTAAAATCAAGAAACTGTGACTGTAGAAGGTTTATCTTGGCGGGAAATTACCGTCTCAAAAGCTCCCACCAAAGCTTTAACTTTGCTCTTCCTGGTTTCAACAAGCTTACTCGCCGTCTCTTCAATCACATTATTCAACAAACCTTGCACATCTTTTTTTTCCTGCACATCCTGATGCCTCAAAATAAATTTTCCAGAGCTTAAGATGGTACTATTTTTGTCAGCATCAACTCCTTTCTTTTTTAAGATTCTCCTTATATCACCCTTGCTGCCCTGGCTTTCTCCCATATGTCGTCCCCATCTAAATATCAGCCTCCTAGGGCTGCTGGTTTCTTGCTGGAGATCAACTACCTTACCCCTCCTGAATTTCAGTTTTACCACTGAAGGATTGGAATCATTAGAAAAGCCTGCCTTGCCTTTTCTTAATATCTTTTTCTGATTTCTCCCGACAGTCTCTGCTTCTGCTATGTTTAGCAGCTTTTTGCTGCTAGAGATGTATTTATCTGATCCACTGTCTGCAGACTCAACAGCTTTCTTTTTATCTTTTTCATTAGACAACGAACGTGATTGCGACTGAGATGAAGACCTCAGTGATGCCTTCACCTTGGTAGCATGCAAGGTTTTCTCAGGAACCTTTTCAGGATTCAGTTTGTTGGTTCCATCTCTCCGCGTCTTGTTCTGGTCCTTCAGGGGAGCCAGCAGTTTTAAGCTTTTATTGTTTCTTGCTCTCAAGATCAAAGGTTTGACAGAGGAAGATTTTGGAGAACATGAAACCGTTGGGGTCTTCAAAGAGTTCTCTGCAGATACTTTGGACACAATTATTTGTTTTCTAGAATTGATATCATTATCTTTTATGCCTCCTGCATCTACACCTAAGATCTTAGATGAAGATTTCACCATTTTAAGCTTTATCTGCCCAAGAGGAGAATGCTTTGCCAACATGTATTTCATTTTCTTTTCTGTCTTTGGTGTCTTGTTACTTGACGAATCCAGTTTCTCAAAGTGAATACCCTTTGGTGGCAGCGGTGCTTTTTTTTTAATTCTTTCAGAGGGTTCAAGGGAGTGAACCTTGGAAGAAGTCCTTCGATTCACCACATTCAACTTCTTTCCCTCTCCAAGCATACTCCCTGGCGGAGCGGAAGGCTTTTGATTTACTGCAGTCGCCTTCATTCCCTCTTCCAACATGACCCCTGGAGGAGGAGAAAGTTTTTGCTCAACCAGAGTCACCTTCTCTCCCTCTTCCAGCATACACTCCGGAGAAGCTGAAGGCATTTGCTCAAGCATGGTTATCTTCTTTTCCTCTCCCATCACACTCTCCGGAGGAGAAGAAGGCTCTTGATTGACCACAGTCACCTCATCTCCCCCTCCCAGCATGCTCCCTGGAGGAGAAAAAAGCTTTTGTTCAACCACAGCCACATTTTTTCCATCTCCCAATATACTCTTCAGTCTCACCTTCTTTCCCTCTTCCAGCATACACCCTGGAGGAGTGGAAGGCTTTTGCTTGACTGAAGTTCCTTTGGCCGCCTGTCCCAGGGTACTCCCTGAAGTAGTGGAAGAATTTTGTTTGACCACTGTCCCCTCCTTTGCCTCTCCCAGCATACTCCCTGGAGGGGTGGAAGGCTTTTGCGCAGCTCCAGTCATCTTCTTTTTCTCTCCCACTACACTTCCTGTAGTAGTGGAAGGCTTTTGCTTGACCGCAGTCCCCTTCTTTGCCTCTCCCACCATTATCTGTGTAGGACTCTGCTCATCAGCAAGAAGTTTGTTCTTTCTTTTTGATAGAGGATGCCATGGCTTTGCTTCAGAGGAATGTTTCCTGCCATATTTACAGAAGTCATGGCAAGAACCAGTAGAAGCTCTCATATAATGAGGAAGAACATCTTGCCCGCTGTCAGGAGAATCCGACTTCCCAGTGGATTGTCTTCTTGTATTGCCTCCATCATAAGATGAAGTAGAGGAGGATTTGCGATAGCATGGAAGAACCCTGTGTCCATTACTCAAAGAACTTGTTTTTCTTGTGCGTATTTTATCTGGCTTATTTCCAGCAGAGTCATTCTTCACACTAGTTACTGGACTCCCTAGGTCATCGATGTTATCCTCAGCCACAGAGCCATTGTTCACACTAGTTACTGGACTCACACGTTCATCGATGTTATCCTCAGCCACAGAGTCATTCTTCACACTAGTTACTGGACTCACAAGTTCATCGATATTATCCTCAGCCATCAAAGTTCAAAATTCCAAAATCCTGAAACCATGAACAGATGTAAGCATAAAGAAAAAATACATTAGGTTAGCAGTAAAATACATCATGGACTACACAAAAGTTAAACCCCCGATTAAGAGCAGGAAAAATTAATTTCAAACATACTAAAGCATTGGATTACAAAATTCAAGAAGTGCACTCAAACTATTATTTGGATAATTTGGAACAGGAAGTCCTCAAAAACGTGCCGAACCAAAAACTCAGTGATAAGCTTGAGTCTGCAATTGCTACAAGATTGTAACAGACTAGATTATGGGGCCATGATCTATTGAAATTAAACGTTACATTTTCCGCTTGGTTTAACTAGGAAGAAATTGCTAGTCTACTGCCAGAATGAGAAATATACGAGAATGACAAACCTTAATATAGGGCGTTTCAAGTTCCAAAGTATGGTTCATCACAAAAAGAAACAAGCGAGAAACTTATATGTTTCCTCTCTAATAATTTCTTTATCTGAAATGGAGGAAAGGTAAAAAAAGCCAGGAAGCAGGAAGGTAATTGCACTTATCAATCTACTTGCTCCCTGGATATTGATGATAACTTTTCCTTTTCCTTTTTAATTGAAAAAGAAGAAGAAGAAGAAGAAAAGCTCGAAAGTCTTTATCCAAAATATTAGGTACAATCCATATCTAATCACAACTACTGGAGAAGACAAACACATTCCCACCAAGCTTGTCTATCCGGCAGGAATTAAAGTACCACCTAATTGTGAAACACACACTGCCAACCAAAAGACCCTAATACTGGACCAATAACATTGGTAAGATCCACACACACACACACAAAAAAAAAGGATGATTCAGTATATAAATTCATACAAAACTATTCAAAAAAGAAGAAGAAAAAAGCATCTCTACTAATGATAACGATCTCTACTAAGAAAAAAAGAGAGGAAAGATTAAATAAGCTACCTCTTGTGAAAAGCGACAAGCAGCTATAACAAAGCTATTGAACGGAGCTACAAAAAACAGTATTCTGAGAATCCAAAAGAAACACAAGCGCCTGATTCACCAATCCCAAAATGCGGATACAAATAACATATCCAGTATTATCTATCCCACGCCGTGGGAAATCCAATATAAAACCCCCAAAGAATTACAAACAAAAAAAAGCTTCTTCAAAAGTGGCGATAATAAATGACGAACAAAGCTAAACTGAAGAATACGCGGTTTTGCCGATTAAAAAATTGTAGAAGTTCGAAGCTTAATCTCAAAGTAAAGGAAACCGGTATAATAAACAAATAACAGAAAAGACGAAATGGATCGAAAAAGAAAGAAAAATTCACCTGTTTTTAATCTACCGACGCCTTTTCTTTTTAAATTGTTGAATAGAGCAGCAGCGATCGTGCAAGCGACGTCTAAACTTTGCTTCTGGAATTTTCTGAGAGATGTGAGTTTTTGTTATTTGTTACAGAAGCGTGCTGATAAAGGGCTGTTTGTTTTAGTTGTAGCCTTTTAAGTGTGAAGGGGCAAACTCAAACGTTGAATTCATAACCTGCCCAAACAAACAAACAAAAGACCCTTTTCTCCTCAATATACCGCGTAACTTACGTAATAATAATATATCCCATTAATGGAAATTCACTTTTTTTTAACGTCCAATTGAACACAGAATATGAAACATTATAGTTCTATTTATAATCTTTTGAAAATAATCTATTGATCAATGAAAACTTACTCGTATTATTTACAAAAATATACAAGTCTGCCAAAGACAATAAGAGTTCCCTCGTTCTCCACAAAATTAGAGTTTAAATTCTAGTAGGGATACAATTTGAGAAATAATTTTTTACGTTTGTCAAGACATTAAAGGAAAAATTACTCAATAACTATATATAATACAATAAGAGTTAATATGTACGAGATGAAATAGTTAATTGTATGCAAGTTAACTCAACCATCGTTGTTATAAAAAAAAAATAGAATTTAGCTTGGAAATTAGGAGTACCTAAAAGTTGTGGCATAGCAAGTCACGTGGTCATAAGGGTGATCAACTGACCATCCTTTATCGAAAAATTATACTGTGTATATAAGTAAAATATTATGTTTTAGAGATATATAATATATATTGAACATCTTTTATCGAGATTTTTTTTTAACTTCTTTCAAATTTGAATATCTTTAAAAAAAATTTTAACTTCGCCGCTGATAACAAGTAACCATAATCCATCACTTGTGAACTTTGAATTGGACCAATCAAGGTATTTGCCAAGTGGTTAGCTGTCTAAAATGTATAAAGTCACATAAAACTCCAATTCAATATCTTTCTTTTTGTTTGAGCCGCTCCTTGCTTTTTCCCTTGTTAGAGCCAAAAAACTAATTGGTGCATAGGATAACCATGGACCCTAGTAGAACTATTAGGACAAAATAAGGAGCTCCCTATCTTATTTGACGATTCTTCTTCATTATCTGGCAAAGCATCTCTCCAAATTTTTATAAGCTATAAGAAACTAAAAACAATCAAAGAATAATGCAATCTTAATAATAGTACATTTAAATAACTCATCCACCCTTAAATTATTTTAATGCCCCTTTTGTGATATTCAAACGGAGCTGAGTCGAGCCAGAATTTTTAGCTAGCGTTTGACCATAGATTCTCAAATTTGTTTTGAAAAATTTGTTTTGGGTGAAGTTTGGCTTGAAGATGAAAATGTGTTTGGACATACGTTTTCAAAACATATTTCCCAAATTTATTTTGAAAAAACATGTGTATTATTAGGGATTTGGCCAAAACCAGCTATTTGGGATTTTGCCAAAATATAGACAAAATCTATGACCAAATAAGTGTTCGCCAAATAAAACCCAAGTTTATTTGATAAAATCTATGGCCAAACGGGTCCTTAGTTTATAGATTCTGAACCATATTATTTTTGTTTATTGGGTTCTAAATACCCTATTAAATAAATTGTTAAAACAAATACAAAATTTTAAGTCAAAGTTACTACTATAAATTTCCGGAATCCGTAGCAACTATTGTGAAATAAAGTCATATTGATTAGTGTGCCAAACTTGATCCACCCACCCCTCTCCGCACAACTATCCAAAGTCAATATGATGAACGATTCCCTTCCTTACTTGAAGATCATCCCTATTACACTAGTACTAGTATAAAAAATGGGAAAAGAAATTTAAAATAAAGTATGTTACCTGATTCAGTTTTGTGGTGCAAGAGGTATTCTTTTAATAGTGTAATATTATTACTCACTTTATTCACTTTTACTTGTCCAATATTCTACAAATAGATTTTTATTTTACTTGTCACTTCCCGCATATCAAAAAAAGATAATTTCGTTTTTTACAATATTAATTACTCATTGCAAATTCATTAAAAATATGCATCAAATAATATGGGTATCATGGTAAATTATGTACTTTATTTATTATTTTTTTAAAAGATATACAAAGTCAATAATGGACAAGTAAAAGTGAACTGATGGAGTATATTTTGGCCTCATATTGCATGTCAAAGGCTTTAATTCAACATTTTAATAGCAAATTTATAATTTAGATCTGAATCAAGATCATACCATGTTTGACTAAACATGACGGCATGTGATTAAAACAAAAACATAAAATCCCCCCCACAAAAAAAAGGATCTCATTCTCTTACCTTTCTTTTTCTACTTAATAGACTTGTTTGAGAGTAAAATAACTTTTTTTATCATATCCCATCTTAGTGGAACACTGTTTAACATGATCCTAAGTGGGCGTTTAGACATAATAATTATAATATTCCAAAATAAAAAAGTGAAATTTTTTTTCTAAGTAAAAATGATATTTGAAAATTAGAGTTGTGTTCAGACATCAATATTATTTTGGGTTGTTTTTGAAGTTTTGTGAGTGAAAATTTTGAAAAACAGGTTTTTGGAGCTATTCAAATTTTCGAAAAATTTCAAAATTCATCTTCAAGTGAAAATTGAGAATTTTATGACCAAACACTGATTTCTAAATATTAACCTTTATCAAGATGCTACTATCTCCATCTAATTTTACTCGAGATTATTTAGAATGGACATTTGATCTAACATGCTTATTTAGTTTGCGTATTACATAAGTCGTAGCAAAAAAGAATATTAATGGAACGATTACATTAAAATCTAAAACGTGTATAATAGTTATATGAATATGAATTATTGAAAGTAGTACGAATTCAATACAATAATATTATTTTCGAATATGTCAAATATTTGAAACGTTTCAAAGGGAAAAGATATGATCAAAATTGAAAATTTATGCAAGTTGTAGTATAACGACTAATAACAAAAAACGGAGGATAGCATGGCACCTTCTTGGAAATTTCGAACAAGGGGATTATTCTCTCACCCCCACCCCACCAAAAAGTTGGGGGCACAGGCAGATTCACAACAAAATATGTAGGTTCACGTAAACTTAATATAATTATATATTAACTTAAAATTAATGGAATCCATTAAATATCAAATCATGAATAGAGAGGCCTATCTAGCGTAGAAGTTATGTGTTCAACTGAATCTACAATTTTCGCTCATACCCTTTATCTAGTGCTCAAAAAAATTATTAAATATATATAAATAATAAATTTTGAACCTATTAAATTAGATAAAATATGATAGAATTACGAATTTGAACCTAAAAAATTTGAATTCTGGATCCGCATCTGCGTGAATACACCTTTAGATATAGGTTGTGACTCCTATGACTTTAGGAAGCATGGAAGTATTTTGTTGAGTAGCCAAAAAGAACTCCTTGGATTCCCCTGGCACAAAGGCATATGCTACTTATATTTTTTATATTATAAGCTTTGCTTTAAGAGTTGAGATCTCTAATCACATTTATTTGTCAACCCCCCTGACAAAAGCAATGTGGGGGAAAAGTCTCAGGGCCTAACTAACAGGCGAACCTACAAAATGAGTAATTTCCTTTTGCTGGGCACATATATAGCCTTAGTTTTCAATTCCTAGACCCACAATGAATACTCTCAATTAGTGCTATGCCCTTCTTTGGCAAAAGACAGGATTATATCTATTAAAAAGCATGGAATTGTTAAATGATCTCAACCAAAATAGACGAAAATTGATTAGCCACCTATGTGCTGTACTACCGATATATTCAACAGCTATCTGGTCCCAAGTTATTATAATTTCATTGATAAGAATATGAAACTGATACTTCATGCTTTCATCCTTAAAATAATTTCAAAATGCTCCATCTAAATCCATACTAGTCTTTATCTAATTAGATAAGAGGTGTGAATATAAAATTGGAGGAAACGAAAAGTTTAAAGTTGTTTCCTTTACTAATGCACTTTGTCCCTCGTCCGAAAATGGAAAGAAAATCGTTGTGCTTA
The DNA here is from genome assembly GCA_005239495.1 of Nicotiana undulata. Lineage (NCBI taxonomy): Eukaryota > Viridiplantae > Streptophyta > Magnoliopsida > Solanales > Solanaceae > Nicotiana > Nicotiana undulata. The sequence continues at coordinate 60,458 of ML264217.1, forward strand.
TATAGAGAAGCACATCTTCTAGCTCTTAAAGAGTTAAGAAGAAGTGGTGTCTCGCACCGCCACAGTTGTGGTCGCTCGGCGATTCGAATTCGAATTCGGTCAATTGATAATTTTTTTGACCAAATTTATTTTCCGTTTTCCGTCAAATAACTTCTTTTCTAATATTCTTTTCGCATAGTAGTTTTGAGTTTAAAATTCGTGACCAGACTTCTGCCGAAATGATACCTCATATGAACAGGTACCTTCGCACCTATTCAACCCACCCAGATTATTTGGCTATAAATTCAGAGGTTCGCCTCATTTTTCAGCACCGAATGTTCATAATCTCCCCTCTCTCTTCTGAATTTCCGCATTGTTTTCCAAAAAGCAAATCGTAAGCATCAATGTGGTTTACTGCCGTTTGTTGAGTTCGACGAAATTCTGTCATTATTTCCTGTTATATTATTGAATTGCACAGGTGTTATTCGTTGTCGTATCCTAGCCTCGTCACTGCTTCGCCGAGGTTAGGCTCGGCACTTACTCAGTACATGAGGTCGGTTGTACTGATGCTACACCTGCACTTCTTTATGTTGTGCAGATTATGGAGCCGGACCCAGTGGACATTGAGTGAGGGAGTATCCTTCAGTCCACGGCGACGCCGAGGTAGTCCTGCATGCGTCCATAGGCCTGGGCGTCCACATCTATTTCCTTCCTTCTGTCTTATCTTGTATTTCTAGACAGTTACACTACTTCACTTCAGACTTATGTTTTTAGCAATCTTAGACTGTCCGTGAAATTGTGAAACCAGTTCTGGGGGTTTATGTACGGATATTTCGTAACATTTATTATATTAAGTGATGAATTCTTAACTTCCGCATTCTTATTCATTTACTCGGGTTATTGTTGTTCTTTTAACTGCCGCAAATAAAGAAAATAGTAAATTTAACCAAAAACGTTGGCTTGTCTAGCGGGTTCAACGTTAGACGCCATCACGGCCTAAAGGTGGGATTTCGGGTCATGACAATATTTCCACAAGTGGGGTCTGGGAAGGGTAGTATGTACGCAAACCTTACCCCTACCCTACCTAGTGAACGTAGAGAGGTTGTTTCCAATATACCCTCGGCGTAAAAAAATAATAGAATCCTGTCGCACCACCTTGCAAATCAAAGGGTTGTGGTTATTTAGGAAAATCGAGGTAACTGTCTACTTATAATCTTGATTAAAACCGTTGAGCCACCACATTTCCATGACTATCCAGCTAAACTGGATGGGTTGTGCAGTTGAAGATCTTTCAGGTGGCTACTTATGTCCAAATCAAAGACCATGCAATTTGGTTATTTATACAAACAAAGATGAGATGCATAACAAAAAGAAACTCAGGATAGCAATTGGGCACCCATTTGAGTATACGTTCAACGCACAGGCACATGATCCTTTTTTTTTTTTTTGGATAAGAAAAAACAGTCTCAAGATCTTCAGACAGTGGTTCCCAAATGATGATACAGATACTGTGAAAATGAAGCTGGTCTCCTTGTCAAAATTACTTGTATTAACTATGACTAGAACCAATTTGTTTCATTACAACCTGACAGTTACCGAATGACATACACAACCACGATATGAGATAATTCTTGGACAAAATGACTTGAAACAAATAATTTACAACGAGCACTAATGCCAGAAACGTCGTCAAATTATGCATTCAATTAAGACGCACTCAACTGAATTGCTGCTTTCTAACACGGATTTTTGGTACCACATGATCAAGAGAACAAAAATAGCATTTCAGGTGATGATTTCTCGAACCAGCCAATCCAAACTGGGATATGCAAAGTAGAGAATTAGAAAAGATGGGAGAGCAAACAAAACGGTGATGAGCATGTACAAGGCCAAGATTGCTGCACTGGCTGGTATCGCATACATGATGATCAGGAGAAATACAACCACCAGAGGAAACTTGGCTGTCAAATGAACGAAGAAAACAAGAGACTTGCGAAGAGAAGAATGAAGTCTCTCAATAGCAAGAGAACCACTGATGTAATTGTGATCATGGTTCGAGCCTGATGATTCTGGGTGATGAACATACTGTCCCCTCTGTCGGTTAGACTGGCTTGCTGTACTTCCTAGGAATTTTGTACATGATGGCCAGGCTGTTGTTTGATGATCCCCACAAGATGAATTATGAGACTTTGTTCTGTCACCATTCATGCTCTCAAGCATCCAGAGAAGAAAGAAGTTCTTACGAGGAAACTTAAGGGTCCCTCTATAAACCAAACGAAGGGATAACATATTGCACCAGGGACAAGCTATAAACAGTGGAAGCTGGAGCGGCAAAGTAGGGAACTTCACAACAGCCCATTGTAGTCCTAAGATGCAGTTTTTACAAAGTGTATGGCCGCACCATAGAACATAGGGTACGTTTTCAACAATGTTAAAAGACTCCCAGCATATTGGGCACTCAAGTCCCTCCTCCCTGCTGGTTATTGAAGATGTTTCATCATCTGAGCAATCTGCTGACTGCTGAGTACGCTTCAGAGAGTCATTCTTTAGCCCTATATTCCCAGCTACACAATTGGATGCAAAGTTCCACATAGTGGTGGTCTAAGGTTGATATTGAGGAGCTTAATATTCCAAGACTTTCAAAAACACTTCCTGTCAGGTCAAGCCATAAACAAAAATTACAAGGAGAAGCTACAAAATATTGGAGCCAAGAAAAGGGAGCACAAAGACTCATAGTTTACGCAACCCAAACATATATATCCCTCCATTTCTTTTCTATTATACTACCTAGTACTAGGGGTGGCAAAAATAGGCCCAACCCAGATCTGATTGAGTTGGGTTATTGATAAAATAGATAACGGGTCATAATGGGTTAAACCCAAAATGAATGACCCGCTTAAAGTCGGGTCAGAAACGGGTTAAACTGCTGTAACCCGGCGGGTTAAAATCCGCATGAGATATTGTGTACCAAACTAATTATAGAAATACATAATATGTAGGTATAAGTTCCTAACAGTAGATGTAAGTTAATTTGCTGTCACATGCTGTAATGAGGTTTTAAAAAAGCATATAAAATAAACAACAGAAACTGTCTATGTTGGCTTCACAAAAGCATATCTGATCCTAAGCCTGGATAAAGGAGAATGATTGCAGTAGGTTGACAACCATCCTAATATAGTGAGTCCTATAACTATAACTATTGAATACTGAAACGAGTAGAATGGATATAGAGGATTTGTTTAACTGATCCTAACTAGTTCTGGATTGAGGCATAGTCCTTTGATATGATAGATAAGGGAAAGCAATACAAGTAAGTCCCTGAGAGAAAATAGGCTTCTCACCGACTTGGATACAGAGTACAACTTGTGCTAGCATTATTTGTTATAATGAATTATCTGGGTTAGCTTGTCCAACCTCGACTAATTCCGCCAGGTACCTCCTACTTCCCACTAGCACAGGTATCTGAGTAACTCTCTCCACTAAGGCTAAGACGGAAAAAAAGTCACCAAGTGTTTTGATTCCATTGAGATTTAAACCCGAGACCTCATGGTGCTTCCCACTTCATTGACCATTATGACAAAAGTAATTCCCTTTTTCCACTCATAGAAGCACTTTTTTTTTTGACTGAGCACACAATGGGATTGTACATATTTTAGTCACAGATTAAAATGTTCAACACAATCAAGAAGTACAGATAATAAGAACCCAGTAGCACTATAAGAGTCTTTGTTGTATTGAGCCGAGGGTCTTTTGGAAACAGACTCTCCAACTTCACAAAGGACTGCGTGCATACTACCTACACAGACCCCATTTATGGGAATTATATTGGGTATGTTGCTGTTATTGTTAGCACTATTAAGAGTCTCGCAACTATACCATAATAGGATATTTGTAATTCAAATGATTCCACACTAAAACGCTACGATAACGAAACAACATTCACATTCAGTTGAGCTAATAAATCAAATTTCAATAGCAAAGAAACAACAACATCAAACCGAGTATGTTCCAACCGGATGGGGTGACCTTATCCTTAACTAAGAGGTAGAGGGGCTGTTTCCAATTCCAATAGCAGAATAGAAAGTACAAGATCCAATCCAACGCGTACAAATTTAATTAAATAGATTAAAAAGGAAATGAACAAAAATAGGACTTACGATCAACGTAAATGGGTTATCAACATAAATCGCAATGGCAGCGAGAGATCGGAAAGAAAGAGGAGGAAGTTATGAAAAGACGGAAATGACCTCAAGAGCTTCTTCTGCCTTCTCTTTTGTTATGTTATCTCACTCGAAAATGACTGTTGCCTATTGAAGCCCTACCCACGTTTGGCGTTTACACTTGCAATTACAAATATGGGAACGTCTCAATTATCTCTCCTTTTTTCTTTTCTTTTTCTTCCATTTGTGCGCTCTCTTTTCATCAGACGTCGTGTATACCTCTTTATTAGTTTATCGTATACTGGAATTACAAACGCTGACGTATGATTCTGTTCCGAAACGGGCTCGTTACAGGCTTTGAAAGTTAGCCAACACGGCTTCTTTACATAAATAGCCGATCATATTTATTTTTTATTTTTTCTAATCATATACATAAATTATATGTTGATTATACATACATAATACATAAATTATGCATATATTATGCACACCGAGTATTTGTAGTTTAAGTGGTTGGACGGGTGGGTATTTGTAATTCTTCAAATAAGAATGGCAAAATTAGCCCATGAAATATGTATGGCTCGTCCAATATCTTCAGGTTGTCCAAATTGAGTCGAGATAAATAAATTAATATATTTTTCTTAAGTTATTAGTTTACATCATTCCTACTATATAATCTTATTTTCAAATTTCGATTTTGATTTTACTAGTTTCGCTTGTTTTAATGTGGTAGTCATTTCCGAGTTTAACATGTTAGATCAAATCAATAAACTAGTCATCACTTAACCCGTTTAAATTTGGACGGAGTTAGCAGATTATTAAAAAGTTGTAAGATTTTGCTACCTTTATTCATTAGTGTGGGAACAATCTAGTGTTAGACTTTGGGAATTGGCAGCCAAGAACAAGAGGAGTAAATTAGTTAGCTAATCTACCTCTCATTTTAACTTCTGTTAGGACTTACATTTGTCTCGTGTTGGGCTTTGAAATGATAATGGGTAGGGGAGAAATTCTATAGGTGGTCATTTAAAAATAGTCGCAGTTTTAAAAGTAATCAAAATTTAGCCACTTTTTATGTAAAGATAAATCTGAATAAAAATAGTGTTCAACATCCGGAAAATACTCCAACATAATATACTGGAACTCCAGTATAATAGTATATCAAAGTATATCGGTCCAGCATAATATGCTGGAAGTTCATACACAAGTGCTCGAATCTCCGGTATATTACAGCAAAATAGTGGCTATTTTAATAACTTGACAAATACTATCTATTTTTAAATGACCAATCCGAAAACTGACTAGCACGTCCCATTTTTACATGTGCAGGAGCTTATAGTTAGATCCATCACACTTGCTGATACTGTAAATTTTCCTTGTAGGACTGTAAAGTCATGTGAAAAGTATTTCAACTTTTACATTTCATATCTTAAGATTTGAGATATTATGCACATTTTGTGATCTTATTTTTTGTACCAAGTTCTTAGCCAACTCAAAATTAGGCTTGTGAAAATAGTATTTCAAAACATATTGAGTCATTGTTCCAAAAATAAATATGAGGCGATCAATTTGTGATCTGTTTGAAAGCTATTGTTGTCCAGTTACTTGTGAGAAATTACTGGCGGAAGTGCGCAAACACTCAAAAGTGCACAAATCGTCATCTCAGGGTTGCTATTTGGAGATTAACCAACACTTATTTTGTCCTGAAAATTAAAACTAAAAATCTTAATATCAGGACATTTCGGGATATTTGTGCCTTGAAAAATTAAACTCTAAAATTCAGGATACGTTAACTAATTCTTAACTAATTCTTAAATAGCAGCCCTTTAACGTGATTGTCATTTCGACGAAATTATTGATGTCTAAATGAAGAATTACCCAAATAGCAGTCCGCCTCACGGATTAAACTAAAAATAGTCGGTAAAGATATAATATATAATTTATGTATATGACTAGAAAAAGTAGAATATGACGAGACTGTTTGAGTAAAGATCCCATCTAAATTATCTCTCTACAGTCATGGGCCAAGATAGGCAGTCCATCTTAGGAAACCATAAAGGCACATGGAAGGAGAGGAGTAAACTAATTAATCATTTCAGTGGTGTGTTTGAAAAGTATAATTGACTCAAAAATAAGATGACCTGTCATATTATTCTCCTTTGGGACTTATTTCTTTTCCTTTACTTTTTTTTTCCTTTTCCATTTTGAGGAATCCTTGAGATTTTCCTTCTACAAGACCCATAGAAGGAGAATTTAAAAAGTTGCAAAAAAATTATAGATATAAAAATGTCTTACACTTATCTTGACAAATTTATATTTAGATTTTATTCTTTTATATGCAAGTTTAATTTGCTAATGCGTACCATCATAGTTGTTTTACCAAAAATAAGATAAACATTTTTATGAGGTATTTTATAAAGTAAACGAAAGGTTAATCCTAGTTAAACTTAATAAATATCAGATCTGTGAAAGTGGTGATAAATGAAAGAAATAAAGGTGTCGTAATATTAAATTTCGGACAAAGATATTGACGATGACTAACACTGAATTTATGAGTGTGTGGAATAAATGCATGCAATGACAAGAAATGTAATAATAAAAGATGATATGCCTGAATATAAAGCAGTGATAGTTAGCAATCATGTTGTCAACGAAGCAAATGACGAGATACGTGGATCCAACACAATGTTCTTGGATCTTGTATATAAAAAGATTTCTTTTAACTTGGGAATCAATAGAAATGACAAGAAGTGGATATTCTTACAACAGTCAATGTTATAAAATGTTCTCTCTCAGAGTTTCACATGTCTTTTTCCTCACCCCTTTCCTATAAATAAGGGACATTCTTTAAGAAACCCTAAAAAAATACAAGGGATGGAATATTCTGTTAGAATATTCATCTATTATAATTTAAAGTTATACTACCGTTACAATGGGTCTCTGATGTCGACCTCGTTCGAATTAGAGCCTTCGAACTTTATTGTTGGCCGACCTGAGCTTCGACCTTAGCCATTATCACTTATTAAGACCGACCCAAATTTTGACCAATACAGTTAGTCCCTCCGCTTATCAAGGGCGTGGACCCCTCGTCCTTGGTGAGCGAATTATTCTGCGTCCGTTACGGAGGAAATTTGGTCGTAACCAGGTAATTAGCGTCCGTCAAGGCCGTGACGGAAACAAGTGACGTCAGATGATGTCATCATCACGCGCGTCATCATTATGCATCTTCCTCATGTAATGTCTGCATTGTTGGTGCTTCGATTCCTGTGCTTGCTGGTAGCTTTTAGCCTCGATTTTGAGGCCACCCAATCCTATAAATAGGCGAAGGACTCTTCATTTGAAACTTTCACCGTCTCTCTCTCCTCTGATACCTTTCATCACTTGTGCCTCTCTTCTTTTCCTTCTGCAAACTCTTCATCTTGATTTCTTCATCCTCTTTCTTGATTCTTATTTATTTTCCTTTCATTGTTCAATCTATTACAGTCATCATGTCGGCTTTCCCTTGCAGACATGATGATATTTCCGACACCGCTCCCTTGTCACTGGATATCCTTACTACTGATGAAGGAATTTCTATTGAGGGAGACGAAAGTTTTCCTACAGTTGACGAGGTGATACCTAAAAACCCCACGTCCAGGAACGACTTCCCCAAGAGGCCTGGGCCTACCCCCGAACCTAAACTTTCCGAAACGGGGGAGGCTGGACTGGCGAAGATGAGAACTAAGTATCGCATCCCCTCTCATATAGAAATCATCCTTGCGGGAGGCGACACGGTCCAGGTTCACCACCCTGGGCTTTGTGCCTTCTACGTCTATCTGCTTACGATCGGCTACACCTTGCCACTTTCCAAGTTGCCCGAAGAGTTTTGACGCTTTTACAACGTTTTTCCAACACAACTCTCTCCTTACTGCTACAAGATCTTCTTAATGCTGACTAAATATGTAGAGCTGGCTGGTTGTGGAGTTGACCTTCGCCATCTGCTACACCTATTTTTTCCCACCTTTTTCCGGGGCACCAAGATACACTTGAGGAATCGTGAGACGAAAGGATTAGTGTCCGGGATGGATGACAAGGCGAGCCGGTTATTCTAGCGCAAATACTTCTTCATCAGAACTTATCAGTTGGCAGCGGACAGATCGGCGCTCACCTACACTACTATAAAGTAGCAAGATGAGGGTCGGAGCACCTTTTACCCAAAGGATCGAGATCGATTCCTCCGAGAGTTATGGATATTGGAGTTGAGTCTCTAGGTAATCTAGTAGTGGTTCGTTTCCTTAATTGCACTTTTCATACTTTTTGATTTGATAATTATACTACGGTTTTTACTAATGGTAATTTGCTAATTAACTAACTAATGTCTTTTTGGTTGTTTTCTTAATGGATAAAAGGCACTAGGGTTATGACTTTCCCCTAGGCGAATATTTAACAGGATCAAATACCTAAGGCAAAGATGTTAACAACGGGGACATGGCATAACCAATGCACGGAATTAGCCACTCTATACCTCTCGGTAATTTGAGTGGATTTGCCCTAATTGCCTCTCTCAAGGTCAATTGGGTGTCAAAATTATGCAAGCAATATTGGCTCAAGTAGGGTTTTACTTTCTCTAGGTTTAACCCGTCAATTGGGACTATCAATCTCTTGATTTCGTCCCAATTTCTTGTTGGGCTGATTTTCTAGACTCAAGTTCTCTTTCTCAAGAAGAACCCAAGTCAAATAAATACCAATTAGTGTTTGCAACCACCAATTTTAACACGGAAACCACAAATCAGCCCAAATACCAAACACCCATACACATCTAGGCATTAATTTAAAGGACCCATTAAACACCCACACTAGGGTTGATCCACAACCCTAGCTAATGAGTTTAGCTACTCATAATAACTGAAGAAATCAGAGAAATAGATGAAGCAAAACCATATAATTGAATTATAAACTAAAATTGAAAGATTCAATGTTGAAATCCTTCTAAAAGTACTCAAAAAGCTGAAGAAAAGTCGTTCACGAGCTCCCTACTATATCTCAGTACAAAGCTTGACCTAAAAAAAAACTATTTATACTTGGCCGAATTTTTTGGACAAAAATACCCTTGCCGGGTGACCGCGAACCGCACAAAATGGACCGCGGTTGCGGTGAGACTTTTAGCTTACAAAATTGGTCCTCTGAACTTGGCCACCGCGGTCCGCGTAAAATGCACCACAGCCGCGGTGGCTTCAGTGCGGACCGTGAAGAAAGGGCTGCGGTCCGCGTTGGTCTTTTAGCCTTAAATCTCAATGCCCTCTGAATCTCTTTAGTGTGGACCGCGTAAAATGGACGGCGGGCCGCGTTAGTCTTGGCCTTCAAAATCCTCCCTCTGAATCTCTCCACCGCGGTTCGAGATGTAATTTGCCTCGGAAAGCACTCTCTGAATCTCTTCAGTGCGGACCGCATAAAATGGACCGCGGTCCGCACTGGTCAATTGAACTTTGCATGTTCTTGGTCTTGGTACTTGTGCAGGTTTCACTCCTTTTTGAGTAGGTATTTGACTGTTTTTCATCCTTTTTGACTAAACCCTGCAATAAGCACAACAAGTAAGCCTTTGGGACTATTTTGCATACAATTTTATCCAAAACTTAAGTACGAAAAAGTGTAAAATAAGGTAAAATCCCTAGTTATCACGGACCCGATCAGATTTTCTGAAAAATGGAATTACAACCGTTAGTACTTCCTCGTGTTTTCCGTCATTTCGTTCTTTGTCGTTTTCTGTCCTTTTTGTTTTTTTTACTGCTTCCTCGTTTACAGCTGTGAAGCATTCTCCCTCTATCGCTCTGGACATGGAGGATTGGTTGGCTCGTGTACTGCCTCATGTCGTGGGGATTCGTGATTGTTCTTCTTTCTACAAACGCTATGGTCCGAAGATCCCTCATTGTAAGTATCTTGGTTATCTTGTTTTGTCGAATGCTTCAGCGTTTTCTAACGAACTTCTTATTTGTATTAGGTCAGCGGGCTTCCAAGAAAGCAAATATACCTACTCTCGCCTTCTGTCAAAAGGCGGCCTCGGCTTCTATGGAGTTCACTTTGGTCGAATCCATGAGAGGCGGAGTTGGGATTCAAGGGGCGGAGAGGGCCGCTCCTTCTGATGTGGATGTCCCAGGCGATGTCCCATCTCAACAAGTTCTTCTTCTTACTGACGAACCTTCTCGTGATGAGGATCCATCACCGAGGAAGAGGCGAAGGGTGGAGACGGGAAAAGTCATGGATGTTGAAGGGTCGGAGATGGATTCGATCCTCGGGATGAGGTTAGAAATTTTTCCTGCCGAGGAGAAAAGTATTATGCCTGAGTACGCCGTGGAAGAGAGGTCTTCCCGGCCCGAGGAGATCGATAGCGGCATGGAGGCTGCGCAGACTGCTGGTGGTCATCCTTCGTCAAGGGCGAGACGGAGTGATGATTTTGGTGTGGGGGATGTCGATTCGGGTTCCGACATCGAACCTGACAAGGTTAGAGCCTTCACTGAAAGGACAACTCGCATAGAGATAAGTACGGAGGGTCCTAACTGTCACATAGTCATACCTGTGGATTTCAACCTTCTGGTCGATACTGAGCGCGTGACACCATCCTTTTCCCCCTTGTGTGATGAGGCCGAGAACAAGACTTTGAAGTCATTGAAGGATGCCAACCTTTCTCTTGGCATATCAGGGATGGCTCTGCGGGTTAGTGTCTTTCTTATGCTTTCATACGCTCCGCTAGTGTTGTTTCATTTTAACCGACTTACATTTTTTCCCCTTTTCACCAGACTCTGATCCTCGATATTGAACGTGACCGGAGGGATGAGGAGAGGGTGGCTCAGTATAATAGGATAGAGTCCAAGTACAGGGAATATCGTTCCAAGTATCGGAAGGTGGTCAGGAGTGTCGGCGAAGACGGGCAGCTTTTGGAACTGCGTGACGCAATTAGGGGGAAGGACGAGGAGTTGAAAGAGAAGGATGAGGAGCTATTGAAATCCATTAGCCCGTGTAGCGAGCTAGAAGAGGCTTTGAAGTCCAAAGAGGAAGAACTTGATCTAGGGAAGGGAGTGATGGCTGAGAATTCGGATCTCCAGGCGCGACTGGTATCCTTGAAGGTCGAGCTCAATCAGAGTGAGGCGAGGGCTACCGCTTTGAGGGCCGAGTTAGATGCCAAGTTTGAGGAGCTGAGGCTGGCGGAGCGAGTTAGGACGGCCTAGATAGCGGAGGCGGCAACCTTGGTGGGGACCCTGCACGTCTGTAGGTCCGATCGGGATAATGAAGTGGAGACTTCAGCGCTCACAGTGGTGAGATTGGAGGAGTAGGTTGGGGGTCTGGATGCGGAACTGGCAAGATTGAATGAGCAGATAGTGGTTCTGAGGGCTGAGAAGGAATAGGTGGCCCATCCGTCTGCTTCTCAAACTTTCGTTAATGCGAGCGTGTATCGGGAGTCGTATGAGTTGTGGGTTCATGATGAGGCTCAGTTATTCAAGTCATTGAGGGTCGTTGGGAAGGTCTCCGAGGAAGAACTCGCCGATGTTCATGCTAAAGCGGGGGCAGCCCGTGAAGCTTGTGGCTATGCTCCCGATTCGCCTGGTGGGGACGATGGTGATGATGACGCAGTGGATGGGCTTGCTTATGATCCCTAGTATGACGACGAATATGATGAAGGGGATGACGAGTCTTAGTGCCTTGTGTTTGACTTTTGATGCTCTCTTTTTTTGTTTTTGTTTTTGCAAGGGTGTACTCGGGCCCGTTGTAAGAGAAACGAGTTTTGTAACCTGATCAGTTTGTAATGGAATGGTTACCTTTTGTTGTATTCTTTGCCTTCTTGTCATATTTCGTTGTGATGTTATTCTTAGTAGGCCGACCGTCGGCTATCTTGGGGCCAATCTTTGGTCGGTCTTCAAATGTAAATTCTTAGAGCAGTGTCAAACGCAAATTACTCGAACGAGGTCGAATGCAAGTGATTCGAGTGAGGTCGAATGTAAATGATTCGAGCGAGGCCGAATGTAAATAATTCGAGCGATGTCAAACGTAAACGATTCGAGAGAGGTCGGGTCGAATGTAAATGGTTCGAGCGATGTCGAATGTGAACAGTTCTAGAGAGATCGAATGCAAATGATTCGAGAGAGGTCGAATGTAAAGAGTTCGAGCGAGGTCAAATGTAAATGATTCGAGCGAGGTCAAATGTAAATGATTCGAGCGCTGTCGAATGTAAATGATTCGAGTGAGGTCGAATGCAAACGATTCGAGCGAGGTCGAATGTAAACGATTCGAGCGATGTCGAATGTAAACAATTCGATCGAGGTCGAATGTAAATGATTCGAGCAATGTCGAATGTAAACAATTCGAGCGAGGTCGAATGTATGTGGAGTGGAGCGATTTGGTGTTGTGCAAAGAAATGATATGTAATGTTTTGTTTATTCACTTCATTGGAGACTATTACATAGTTTGTTTACCGTATACATTTGAGAAGTTCTCATCTATCTAGTACCTTCATCGGTCTGGCTGGAGTAGACGACAGGTGGAGAGATGAATAACCAGCTCAAACTTCGAGGCGCCCCCTCATCGCCTCATTAAAAACCTCCTCGGTATAACCCATATGGGGATAAAACCCGAGGAGGGAAAAAGAGTACGACTTAGTGGTACGCCCAAAGCACTTCTGGTAGCAGTTCTGGCACAGTCCCTTGGCGTCCTCGAGTTTCTTTTTCATGATGTTTAATATCGTTTTGTTGGAGGATTCGGCTTGACTGTTTCCGGCAGGGATGATATGGCGTGGAGAGTATGCACTTGATGTGCCATTTCTCGAAGAACTTGACAGTCTTTTCCCCGGTGAACTGTGGTCCGTTATCACAGCTGATTTCCTTTGGGATGCGTAAGAGACATATTATATTTCTCCATATGAATGTGATGACTTCCTGTTCGCGTATTTGGGCGAAGGCACTTGCTTCCACCCATTTAGATAAGTAGTCAGTCAAAATTAAAAGGAAACGTACATTACCTCGCCCTACTAGGAGCGGCCCTACGATGTCCGTTCTCCATTTGATGAATATCCAGGGTTACATGACTGAATGGAGGTGTTCGCCTGCTTGGTGTATCATGGGGGAGTACTTCTGACATTGTTCACATTTTTTGACGAAGTCTGCGAATTCTTTTTTCACGGTGGGCCAATAGTAGCCGGCTTGTATGAGGCATCTGATGAATGCTCGATTACCGGTGTGGGAGCCACAGTGGCCTTTGTGTACTTCTTCAAGTACTCACCTGGTTTGGTTTGTTCCTAGGCATTTTGCCAAAGGACCGCAGAACGTCCTTTTGTATAGGTCGTTGTCGATGATGTTGTACCTAGTTGCCTGCATTTAGAGCTTTCTTGCTTCTTTTTTGTCTGCTGGCAGTGTTCCCTCCTAAAACTAAGCTATAATACAGTTGCTCCAGTCCCAAGTTAAGTTCACAGGGTGTACCTCAAGTCGGTCTAATGATGAGTAGAGTAATGTGACGACATTGTCCTTTCCATTAATGTTTTTTGTTGTTGCTGCTAACTTGGCGAGGCCTTCTGCTTCGGTGTTTTGAGCTCGATGTATTTGGTCGAACCTCCATTCGTCGAACTCTGGTAGTAGTTTGTGGATTTCTGTTTGGTATTTTTGTAGCCTTTTCTCCTTTAGCTGATAAGTCCATGTTACTTGGTTGAACACAATTTGTGAATCGCACTGGAGGATAACTCGCCGGGCTCCATACTTGAGGGTTAGTTTTAGTCCTGAAATAACGACCTCGTACTCGGCCTCATTGTTAGTCATATCTGGGCATCATATAGATTGGCGGATTACCTTGCCAGTTGGGACCTCAAGTACGAGTCCCAGTCCTGATCTTGACGTGTTAGAGGAACCGTCGGTGTGTAGGACCCATAGGCCAGGTTGAAGAGAAGCGTAACGAGAGGTTTCCTGTTTGACTTCAGGCATTATCTTGGCGATGAAGTCGGCTAACACTTGTGAATTTATCGTTGATCGAGGCTGATATGTGATATCGTGCTCGCTTAGTTCGATGGCCCACTTGGACAATCTTCTCGATAGCTCAAGTTTATGCAAGATACTTCTAAGGGAAAAAGTCATGATGACCTATATGGGGTGGCACTAAACGTAAGGTCTGAGCTTTCGTGAAGTCGTGACCAGTGCTAGGGCCAGCTTCTCGAGGTGTGGGTACCTCGTTTCGGCATCGACTAGAGTTTTGCTAATATAATAGATTGGTGATTGCGTACCTTTATTTTCACGGACGAGTACTGCACTTACCGTTACTATTGAACTGCCAAATATACTAGGAGGATTTTGCCGATTTGGCTTTGGCGAGCAGTGGAGGCGAGGATAGATATGCCTTTAGTTCTCTCATGGCTTCGATATATTCTGAGTTCCACTGGAGCCCGTTGTCCTTTTTGAGGACGTTGACGAATTTGTGGCATATGTTAGAAGATTGTGAGATGACTCTTGACAGTGCGGCTATGAGGCGGGTCAGATTTTACACATGTTTCTTGTTGGTTAATAATTCGGGTATTCCTTTGATAACTTTGATCTGGTCGGGGTTGACTTCGATGCCTCTTTGTGACACCAAGAAGCCGAGGAACTTTCCTGATGTCACTCCAAAGGCGCATTTCTCGAGATTCAGCTTCATGCCATACTGTCTCAGTATGTCAAAGGCCTCTTTCAGATGGTCAACATGATCTTCTTTCCTTTTAGATTTGAATAGCATATCATCTATGTATACTTCCATCATTTTGCCGAGTTGTTCTTTGAACATCTTGTTGACCAGCCTTTGGTAAGTTTCTCATGCATTCTTCAATCCAAGCAGCATGACTCGATAATAATAAGTCCCTTCGTGAGTTATGAAAGTCGTTTTTTCCTGGTCCTCCTCTTCCATAAGGATCTGATTATATCCCGAGTATGCATCCAAGAAGCTTAGCAGCTCGTGTCCTGCCGTTGCATCAATGAGCTGGTGATGTGTGGCAGCGGGAAGGAGTCCTTTGGGCATGCTTTGTTTAGGTATGTGAAGTCGACGCACATGCGTCATTTCCCATTTATCTTCTTTACCATGACTACGTTGGCGACCCACTGGGGTACTTGGATTCTCTTATGGAGCAATTGGCTAATAGTTTCTCTACTTCCTCTTTGACTGCTTCATTGATTAGGGCATTGAATTTCCTTCTCATTTGCCGTATTGGTGGATAAAGGGGGTCTACATTCAATTTGTGTGTGGCGATGTCCTTTGAGATACCTGGCATATCTGCATGGGAGAAAGCGAATAGGTTTGCATTGTTAGTTAAAAATTCATGAAATTTACCTGGTTCAGAGAGATTGTGGCCGATGTAGGACTTTTTGTTGACGTCTTTTTTATCTAGTTGGACGGGGTCGAGGTCTTCTACTGTTGACCCCGTGGCTTCCACGGAGTCAGGTTCTTTGATGACGTCGTTCTGACTGTCGGGTTTTGTTCCCGACTTTGGTAATTGCTATGCTTCCGAGCTTGTCCCTTTCAACTGTTGAGTGTATGCACAATATTGGGTGATGCGGAAACACTCTTGTGATATGCGTTGCTCTCCCCTGATGCAGAATATTCCCCAGGGGATCGGGAACTTGATTACTTGGTAAAGGCTGGATGGAATAACTCTCATGCCATGTATCCAAGGTCGTCCTATGATGGCGTTGTAAGTTGTATCTTGGTTCATGATGTGGAACATTGTCTCCAACGTGACTCCTCCAGTTAAGACGGGTAACATTATTTCTCCTGAAGTTCGTTCAACTGCATTGTTAAACCCTTTCAGTGTTATGTAGCGTGGTACTATCTTATCCTCGAGTCTTATTTGGGCGAGAACTTGGGGGTGGATAATACACGTGCCGCTTCCGTCGTTAACCATTATTCTCCTTATGTCAGTGTCCAAAATTCGTAATGTAATAACAAGAGCGTCAAGGTAAGGGAAAGTCAAACCATGGGTATTTGACTTATCGAAGATGATATTGTCTTCAAGGTCGTCATACCGTTCGTGTGTGATTGATCGATTTAGCTTGTGCGTGGTGGTGAATTTCACATGATTAATTGAGGTGTCGTTGCTGATAACTAGGGATTATAGTTCATTTTACACACCTTCTTACTTGAGTTTTGATTGAAAATGTATACAAAATAGTCCCAAAGGCTTACATGTTGTACTTGTTTGCACGGTTTGGTAAAAAAGGAGACAATTAGTCAAAATCAGCTCAAAAAGGAGTGAAACATGCACAAGTACCAAGAACAAGTCCAGGCACAGTGCAACAAATCCACTGCGGCCGCATTCCATTTAGTGCGGTCCGCAGTGAGAAGATTCAGAGAGGTGCATATTGGGGAAACTCAAGCATTGCGGCCACAAAGCATTATGTGCGGACCGCAGTGGCCTCACCGCGGCCGCAAGAAAGTTTATGCGGTCCGCAAGGATGGGGTTCAAAGAGATGGGAATTTGGAGGTTAATTCCAATGCGGCCCGCGGTCCTTTTTGTGTGGACCGCAGTAGAAGCCACCGCGGCCGCGGTGCATTTTGTGCGGCCCGCAGTGGCCAAGTTTAGAGAGCAAAAGTTTGAAGCCAAAAAGCCACATCGCGGCCGCACTCCATGTCTTGCGGTCCGCGGTACCCCTGCATGGGTATTTTTGTCCAGAAAATTCGGCCTAGTATAAAT
Source organism: Nicotiana undulata (assembly GCA_005239495.1). Classification (NCBI taxonomy): domain Eukaryota; kingdom Viridiplantae; phylum Streptophyta; class Magnoliopsida; order Solanales; family Solanaceae; genus Nicotiana; species Nicotiana undulata. Next base: position 77,261 of record ML264217.1, read on the forward strand.
ACTTTCTTTTCCCATTTTTACGAAGGCTTTTGTACTCTAACTTTGAGAAGAGCTCGTGAACGGCTGTATTAGACTATTTTGAGTAATTTTATAATTGGTTTATCATTGAATCTTCAATTATTGGCTTGTAATTAAATCTTATGGGTTATTCTTCATCTATTTCTTTGTTTTCTTTCATTATTATGAGTAGCCAGACCCATTAGCTAGGGTTGTGGCTCAACCCTAGTGTGGGTATTTGATGGGTCTTTTGATTTAAGGCTTAGAAGTTTATGGGTAGTTGATATTTGGACTGATTTGTGTTTTCCATGTTAAATTAGTGGTTGCAAACACTAATTTGTGCAATGACTTGGGTTATTCTTGAGAAAGAGAACTTGAGTCTAGGAAAATCAGTCCAACAAGGAATTGGGGTGTAATTAAGAGATTGATAGTCCCAATTAAAGGGCTAAACCTAGAGATAGTAATACCCGATTTGAGCCTTTATTGCTTGCACAATTTTTACACCCAATTGGACTTGAGGAAGTCAATTAGGGCAAAGTCACTCAAGCTACCGAGAGGTATAGAGTGAGTAATTCCGTGCATTGGCTATATCACATATCCCCAACATAACGTCTTTGCCTTAGGCTTTAGATCCCATCAAGTATTCACCTAGGAGAAAGTCACAACCCTAGTCCCTTTATCTATTGAGAAAACATCCAAAAAGATATTAGCTAGTTAGTTCGTAATTTCAAATACACTAAACCGTAGTTTAATCACCAAACTATTTGATGAGAAGTGCAATTGAGATCACAACGCTCTACTAGATCACTTAGAAAGTCAACTCCAATATATATAGCTCCTTGTGGAAATCGATCCCGACCCTTCGGGTAAAAGCTGCATTGACCCCCGTACTTGCTACTCTTTAGTGGTATAAGCAGGAGCCGATCACTTTTTGACGCCGTTGCCGAGGAGCTTTTACGGTGTTGATTATCTATGTGAATAGTGGTGTAGTGTGTTTTTCTTTCCTTCTTTTGTTAATGTGTGTGTTGAATCAATTCAGGTGCTAATGGCGGATCCTTTGGGTAATATTAATCCGGGGGAGGAGGTGTTTGACAATGGAGAAGATGAACTAAATCAAGTACCACCTCCAAGACGGAGCCGACAGGCCAATGTTAATGAGGATATTCCAGACCCTCCCCCGCCCCCACCTCCCAGAGTTTCCCCTCGGGTGCTTCCAAACGATGGGTACGCGAGTGCTACTGTCCCGTCTAGAATCCGAGCGGGGAACTTCCAAATCACAAATGTGATGCTGACACTCTTGGAGCAGCGTGGGTACTTCACAGGAGCTCCATATCAGAATGCTTATAAGCATTAAAAGGGGTTCGTTAATACCTGTTGGGGGAGCAAGCAAAAAAACGTCTTAGAGGATGCATTAAGGCTTAGGCTATTCCTTTTCTCTCTCCGAGGGAAAGCATTAGACTGGCTGGAGCGACTTCCCAACCACTCCATATCCACATGGGATGAGCTAGCAGACAAGTTCATTGCAAAATTCTTCTCTCCTAGTCACATGGCAGCGCTTAGAGATGAAATATTGGCTTTCAAGCAAGAGACAAATGAGCCTTTGCATGAGATTTGGGAGCGCTACTGGACCATGGTAAAGGAGTGTCCAAACAATGACATGACTGAGGCCATGATACAACAGACCTTCTACCGAGGCATAAATACCACCAATCAGTGTGTGGTCAATCAATTGGCTGGGGGAAACTTCATGAAGCTACCATACAATGAGGCATGTGAGGTCTTCGATGAAATGGCTGACACTTCGTCAGCATGGCAGAGTAGAGCAAATGTGCCTCAGGGTGATCCAGGTGTTAATGGTTTTCACAACGAACTTCAAGAACATGGGCAAGCAATTGCCGAGCTTACCACCACCATGAATCAACTTGATAAGACACAACTTCAACAATTACAAGGGCCGAAGCAAGTGAATGCTATGGAGGGGGTAAATGTTTTGGTGAACAAGAGAAGACCTCGTGGAAATCAAATTCAAAACAACAATGTTCAATGTCACCAAAGATCGAGTGGGTATAGTCAAGAAGAAGATTATGATGATCAAGATGAGGATGTCATGTATGCCAACAATTATCAAGGGCAAGGGAACAATCAAGGCAACAACCAAAATTGGAACAATCAAAGGCAACGCAATTGGAACAATAACAACAATTCAAGCAATTAGGGGAACAACAATCAACAATGGGGAGGCAATAATAACAATAATTGGAGCGGGAACAATAATAACAACAATTAGGGTGGAAACGGTATCCGGGGGTCGGGCTTTCAAAGGCCCCCGATGTACTAACAACCAAACAATCCACCCTCCTATCAATCACAAGGCCAAGGTTCCTCAAGTATTGATATGGGTAGAATTGAGCAAATGTTCAAGCAAATGATGGATCGCAATGCGGATTCAGATGATCAACTTGCCTCCCATAACAACTCCATTCGAAATCTTGAAGTGCAAATGGGACAAATCTCTCAAGCCTTGAACACATGCCCAAAAGAAGCACTACCAAGTGATACGGTGGTGAACCCTAAGGGTGGGAACAACAACAACAATACCGGTCATGCCATGCTGGTGACCACAAGGAGTGGACAAGGCAGTAAGGCTAGTTCTTCTAAACAAAAGAGAGTTGTTGGTGATGAGGATGACTTGACAAATGATGAGGTTCCTATTGAGGTTGAGCATGTAGTTAAGGAGCCAACAACTAGTGAAGTGAGGATTGATATTCATTATCATGAGGAGGAAACTCAAGGTGACGTGAACCCGTCTAGGGAACACGTAATTGACATTCCCGAGCCGGTTGTGTCAAAAGCAAAGGCACCATTTCCTAGGCCTCCTCCTCCTTATCCTCAAAGGTTGGCGAAGCAAAAGAATGATAACCAATTTAAGAAATTCATCGACATGATGAAAAGCTTATCCATCAATGTCCATTTTGTTGAAGCTTTAGAGCAAATTCCCGGGTATGCCAAGTTTATGAAGGACTTAGTCACAAAGAAAAGGTCAATGGAGTGCGAAACTATAAAGATGACTCACCAAGTGAGTGCAATAGTGAACTCAATGGCACCCAAGCTTGAAGACCCAGGGGCATTCACCATTCCTTGCACAATTGGTAGCGCGGATTTCACCAATGCATTGTGTGACCTCGGAGCTAGCATAAACTTGATGCCATATTCAGTTTTCAAAACTTTGGGGATTGGTCAACCTAGGGCTACTTACACGCGTCTTCAAATGGTGGATCGATCTATGAAGCGACCTCTAGGAATCATTGATGATGTGTTGGTGCGGGTTGAAAAGTTCATTTTGCCTGCGTATTTTGTTATCTTGGATTGTGAGGTGGATTATGAAGTTCCTATTATTTTGGGAAGGCCCTTCTTTGCAGCGGGGAAGGCCTTAGTTGACGTGGAGGTCGGTGAGCTCACCTTACGGGTGGGCGATGAAAAGGTTGTGTTCCACGTTTGCAAGTCAATGAAGCAACCCAATAGCACGGAGGCATGTTCTTTCATGGACCTTGTCACCGAGGTCATTATTGATGAAACAAGCTCAATGATAAATGTTGAAGATCCCGTAGAGGAAACTTTATTGAATCATGATGATATTGTGGTGGATGGCTTGATCCAGAGTACCAATGCTCTACAAGGCATGGGTCTTATTCATATGGTTCTCGAAAGTTATCCTTGGATTTGGAGAATCAGAAAACTCCTCCGACAAAGCCTTCAATTGAAGAGCCACCTACATTGGAGTTGAAGCCACTTCCACCACACCTCAGGTATGAATTTCTTCGTCCTTCTCGTACTTTACATGTTATACTTTCATCTTGTCTGACCAAAGTGCAGGTAGACTCTACTCTCAAAGTGTTACAAAGGAGGAAGAAGGCCATAGGATGGACACTTGCTGATATTTGGGGAATAAGCCCCGTATTTTGTATGCACAAAATCATTCTCGAGGATGGAGCAAAGCCTTTCGTAGAACATCAACAGAGGCTAAATGAAGCAATGCAAGAAGTTGTGAAGAAAGAAATAATCAAGTGGCTTGATGCAGGGGCCGTCTACCCAATCTTGGATAGTGCTTGGACTTCTCCGGTCCAATGTGTTCCAACAAAGGGTGGCATGACCGTGGTTCAAAATGACAAGAATGAACTTATTCCAACAAGGACAGTCACAGGTTGGCGGGTATGCATGGATTACCGCAAATTGAACAATGTGACTCGCAAGGATCACTTCCCATTGCCTTTCTTAGACCAAATGCTTGACAGACTTGCGGGTAGAGCTTTCTATTGCTTCTTGGACGGGTATTCAGGATATAATCAAATCTTGATTGCTCTGAAGGACCAAGAAAAGATAACCTTCCCCTGTCCCTATGGGACATTTGCTTTTTCCAGGATGCCTTTTGGATTGTGCAATGCACCCGCTACATTTCAGCGGTGCATGATGGCAATTTTCACTGACATGGTTGAAGACTTTCTAGAGGTATTCATGGATGATTTCAGCATGGTTGGGGACTCCTTTGATGAATGCTTGAACAATCTTGATAAAGTCCTCGCTCGTTGTGAAGAAACCAACCTAGTGCTCAACTGGAAAAAATCCCATTTTATGGTTGAAGAAGGGATAGTTTTGGGACACAAAATCTCAAGGAATGTAATTGAAGTAGACAAGGCCAAGATTGAGGTCATTTCCAAATTGCCACCTCCAACTTCGGTAAAGGGAGTCCGTAGCTTTCTTGGGCATGCCGGGTTCTACCGGCGCTTCATTAAGGACTTTTCGAAAGTGGTCAATCCTTTTTGCAAGTTGTTAGAGAAAGATGCCAAGTTCCACTTTGATGAGAATTGCATGAGTGCATTTTAGTTGTTGAAGCACAAGCTAACCACCACGCCAATTATCACCATGCCGGATTGGAGCTCTCCTTTTGAGCTAATGTGTGATTCGAGTGATGTGGCGGTGGGTGCGGTTTTGGGCCAAAGGGTGAACAAATATTTCACCCCATTTACTATGCAAGCAAGAAAATGAATTCCGCCCAAATGAACTACACCGTCACCGAAAAAGAGTTGTTGTCTATAGTCTTTGCAATGGAGAAATTATGTACTTATCTTATGGGTGCCAAGGTCATAGTTCACACCGACCATGCGGCACTCCGGTATCTCATGATGAAAAAGGATTCCAAGGCTAGACTTATGTGGTGAGTGTTATTGCATCAAGAGTTTGATTTGGAGATCATTGATAGAAAGGGGAGTGAGAACCAAGTTGCCGACCATCTCTCCCGTTTGGAGGAGCAAGGGAGACCTAGTGATGGGCTTGAGATTGGTGATAGCTTCTCGGATGAACAACTTATTTCCGTCACTATGCAAGAAATGCCATGGTTCGCGGACATCGCCAGCTACATTGTCACCAGTGTTGTCCCGTTTGAGCTCTCTTCTAACCAAAGGAAGAAGCTTAGACGGGATAGCATGGATTATTATTGGGATGAACCGTACTTATTCAGGATATGCAATGATGGTGTCATCCGGTGTTGTGTGCCCGAAGAAGAGCAAGGGTCAGTTCTTGAGTCATGCCACTCCTCACCTTATGGTGGTCCTCATGGAGAGGAAATGACCGCGTCAAAAGTGTTAAGTTGTGGTTTCTTTTGGCCTACTTTGTACAAGGATTCTAGTGAGTTGGTCAAGCGGTGTGATGAATGTCAAAGAATGGGTGGCATATCCAAGAAAGATGATATGCCCCTCACCACAATTCTTGAGGTGGATAATTTCGATGTTTGGGGAATTGATTTTATGGGGCCCTTTGTTAGCTCAAGTGGAAACACTTACATACTCGTGGCGGTGGACTATATTTCGAAATGGGTTGAAGTGGTGGCTTTGCCCAATAATGAGGCCCGAAGTGTGGTTGGTTTTCTAAAGAAGCACATTTTCACAAGATTTGAGACACCCCGTGCCATCATCAGTGACGGGGGGTCTCATTTTTGCAATAGGGCCTTCGATTCATTGCTAATTAAGTATGGAGTTAATCATAAGGTGTCTACTCCGTACCATCCTCAAGCAAGTGGCAAAGTTGAAGTGTCTAATCGTGAAATCAAGAATATTTTGGCCAAGACAGTGAATGCTAATCGAACTGATTGGTCCCGGAAGCTTGATGATGCTCTTTGGGCTTACCGGACCGCCTTCAAGACCCCAATCGGTATGTCTCCTTACCGGTTGGTGTATGGCAAGGCTTGTTATCTTCCGGTGGAATTGGAGCATAAGGCACTATGGGCTTGGAAGAAATTGAATTTGGATTGGGATACATCTGCAAATCTCGGAGTTGATCACCTCAATGAGCTAGACGAGTTCAGATTTCATGCATATACTAGCTCCTCTTTGTACAAGGAGAAAATGAAGTATTTCCATGACAAATATGCCAAAGACCGGGAGTTCAAGGTGGGAGACTTGGTGCTTCTTTTCAATTCTAGACTTCGTCTCTTCCCAGGTAAACTCAAATCCAAGTGGAGTGGCCCATTTGAAGTTGTGTTGGTTACACCCTTTGGTGCTCTTGATCTCAAGAACAAGAATGGGGAGATTTTTCGTGTGAATGGGCACCGGGTCAAGCATTATCTTGTAAAATTTGAAGATATCCACGTGGTGGCTTTGATGAAATTCCTTTGAACATAGTAACGTGCGTCGTGCCGCGATGCTAAATCAGGCGCTTCTTGGGAGGCAACCCACGTGCCTTTCTTTTTGTTTTTCTTTGATTTTCTTTGTAGTATAGGATTTGCTTTTGGACTAACTGGTTGTGGATGTTGTAGGATTATTTTTATGCAGTGCAGGACTAAGTTGGAAAAAATTGCACCTCTCTGAAGTTTGCACTGCGGCCGCATTGCATTTGGTGCGGCCACAAAGGCCTTAGTGCAGGGGCAACATTTCCATGCGGTCCGCAGTGTGATTGATCAAAACGGGGTTCTCTGAAGTTTTCCACCGCGGCCGCAATGCAATTTGTGCGGCCCGCGGTGGACCACTGCGGCCGCATTGCATTTCTTGCGGGCCGCAGTGGACGTCTCCCTAGTGGCTCGTGATTCTGAATACCGCAGACCGCGATGCCATTTTGTGCGGTCTGCGGTGGGTAGGTGAAGTGGTCCCCAGGTCCTTTTTCTATAATAGGGCCTGAGGCCTTCATTTTGAACTTTCCCCTCTTTTGCTCTCTAGATAGAAAAAAAATCATTGTTCATCACTCTTACCTGCTTTAATTCAACTGCTAAGTCTCATTCATCTACATTGCATCTCATTTCTGGTAATTTTAATTTTTCTTAGTTGTTTAACTTTGTTATTTTCTTTTAAGTAGTTGTTTTTCTTCTTTTTCTTCCTTTTTATTTCAATCCTTGCGTAGGTTTTGCTTAGTAATGTTTAAATTAGCACTAATTAGTTAAAAACACTGATAAACACCTAGGGGATCAATAATATGTGATTTTAGGCCAAAATTGGGATGATATGTGAAACCCTAGGTTGGTATTACTGTTCTTGGTTTACCGCGGTCCGCGATGGTATTTTGTGCGGTCCGCGGTGCTACTCCGTGGTCCGCAATACCATTTTGTGCGGACCGCGATGGTATAACTTCAGAAAGGTTTAAGTTAAGGACTGCAGCCGCGGTGCCTTAATGCGGACCGCAATACCATTTTGTGCGGTCTGTGGAGGCCTTTATCAGAGGGTGGGTAGTCTGACCCCCACCTCAGTGCGGGCCCCAGTGTATTTTGTGCGGTCCGCGATAGCTTCTTTGCGGCCGCACTTCATTTTGTTCGGTCCGCATTCTACAATTCTGCTTTTAATTTTCAACTGCCTGCAATCTTATTCTGCACTATTTCACCTAATATTGTGATAACAAGCTTCAACTGAATTCCACTTGCAGACAATGGTTCAATCACGAGGCGGTGGTAGAAAGCAAGGAAAAGGAGAGTCCTCCCGGGGTAGAGGAAAAGGCATGCTCAAATTGACTCCCCAAACCCGCCAAGCTATCAAAGATACCAGGAAGACAATAAAGGCTATTGCTAGAGCTGTTTCTCACCTCCCGGGAGGCATCTGACTCAGACTCCATGCCAGAGTTTGTTCATGACTGGCCGGAGAGGACCAGATTGAAAGATACACCTCTGGGCACCCCTACTGCCCAAGCATCAACACAAAATTCTTCTGAGTCGTCTGAGGGATCAGCTGCGGGCAGTGACAATGCCTATTCTACCTCACCTACAACTTCACTATTCGGTGAGAACCTCGTAGAAGAAGGAGGAGGGGGTGAGCCCTAAGTAGGAGGAGTAGAGAGAACCAGGAACCCGGAAGCATGGCAAAAACGGTTTGTGAGTGAACCAGCCTACCACAAGTTCAGAGAATGGTGGCCTGAGAGGAAGTTGATACCGGAGCGGAAATTCATTACAAAGGACCTCTTGCCTCACAACCCCAATGTGCTGAGGCAGTTAAGAGAGAGAGCTGGTTGGGACTATTTCACATTACAAGTAGTGGAGGCAATGAGCACTTAGTCAAGGAATTTTACACCAATGTTGCCCACATCAAAAAGGGCACTAAAGTGACTAAGGTGTGACATTTGACAATAATGTTTGATGGAAAAACGATCAATGATTACCTGGACTTCCCAGAGGAGGATGTGGCATTGTACTTAGAGAAGATAGCTTTGGGGGAGGATGCACGTCCGTGGTTAGAAGAGTACTTGGCAATCCCAGGTACCACACCAGAATGGTTGACAGCGGGAGTAAATATTCTTAGTAGAACCCTGAACTTCGAAGCAAAAGGGTGGGAACGTTTGTGTGCAGCAGGCTAGACCCCACCACTCACGACAACTCTCTTCCTATCTCCCGGGCTATATTGGTGGCATCGATCATGGCGGGGTACCCGATCAACATCGGGAATGTGATGTCCAGGGTGACTACACGGGTGGTGAACGAAGGTGATAGATCCTACCCCTTTCCAAATTTCCTGACCATGTACTTCGAGGATCAAGGGGTAGAAAAAAGGAAATTTGATGTGAAGATAAAGCCGAAGGCACCCTTTTCCTGGTATAGCCTACAGGTTGATGGCAACCCTAAAGGCAAGAACCCCAAGGGCCAATCCACTGCTTCTACTGGCCAGTCTGAAGATCCAGTAGTAGTAGTGGCTCCTACTCAGCCTCCTTCAGCCACCCCAGTCATGGCTCCAGGACCCTCCACTTCTACAGCCCCAGATATTCCCTCATCTGCAGCATATCCCTTGACTGCCCACCGCTTGAGCCAGACCCTTGCCAGTATCAATAACTGGATGCAGGCAGCCACTTCTAAGTTGTTTGTACTTTCTACGTTAGTGGCAGCGCAGTCTTCACCTCCTCATCCACAGGTCCCACAGTCATTGGAGGACACTCTCAAGGAGCTTCTGTACAACCAGAAGAAGCTCCTAGAGAACCAGAAGTTGATCATGGATGTTGTTGATTCTCATGGAAAGGCATTGAGGGATCTTGCTAGGGAGACAAAGAAAATGAGAAATACTGGTGCTTCCAAGAAGTCAGTGAAGAAGTTGAAGGTGGAGGTAGAGAAGTTGAAGGTTGATCACTTGCCTTTGGAGCTCTTATTACATGACCCGGCTCTAGCAGCCCAGCCTGAGCCGGAGCAAGAGCCAGAGAGGCCAGCAAAGAGAAGAGGGTAATTCCCCGTACTGATGATGTTGTTATAGAGTTGGAGGACTCGCATGGAGGTTCCTCTAGTCAGCCCCAGATTCCAGTACAGGCCCAGGTCCCGTCGGAGATACAGGTTACAGGGAGCCAGTCATAGGTTCCCGAGCAGTCCAAGGACCCAGACTCATGATCCTATGCAGATGGAGGGCCAATAGGGAGTTTCTTTTTACTCTCTCTCTTTTTATTTTGAGCTATTTTTGGTTAGTTAGCATTGAGGACAATGCTAGCTCTCATTTGAGGGGGTAGCCCTATTTGGATGATTTGGATTGTATATATGACACTTTTTTCTTTTATTATGCTTTCTTTTCCTTTTGGTATGTACATAATTTTATCATTCTAGTTTACTTTTCGTACTTTGCAACTTTGGTCTGTATATAAAGTACCGTTTGATGTATATATTCATTCCCCTTTATGTATATTTGACTAGATCCCCTTTTGTATATATTTATTCTACTTTCCGCATTTTGTTTTCCTTTCATAGCTTCTTATTTTATTTCGTAGCTTCTTATTTTGAATTTTTGCGTGCAATAAGCCTTTGGTTTTCTTAATGCCACGATTCTTTCCAAAGGTGGATTTTGTGTGAACCGTGTGGCTATTCCCGATGATGGATGACATGACAACCTTCTTAAGGGTTTGAGTCTGTTTTCTTTTTGCTTTTTGTATAAATAGTAGCTAGTGAGTAATGGTGCCTCAGGCAAAGCTTCACTTGGGCCTAACACATTTGCCTTTGATCCTATGGTCAAAAACAAATTGTTGCGTATAGGATGGTGAAAGTTGTGATCTTGAGACTCTTATGTTGAACGATAATCATCAAGTGGTTTTTCGGGACCATTGTGTTGCTCAAATCTTAGCTAAGGTTATTGTGGGACCCCGACTCTGTCTCTTTAGCAATCCCATAGCTTGTGTGGTGAGAATTTGAATTGCAATTCCAAGTCCCGAGCCATTAGTCTAGAACTTGCCCTGAATGCTTGTCTAGGCGAACTCCTAAGTGTAGTTTGACTTGAGATGTGATTATAGGCTCTCCTTGATCCGAATGATGTCTTGAAAACTTCCATAGCCTACCAATGATAATATCCCTAGTCAGCCATTTTGAGCCATAAACCTTTTTCTTTCAAAAACCACGATACAAGCCTTTATCCGTTCTGACCCTCTCTTGGCACCCTATATTTCCTTAGCACAAGGCAAAAGCATAAGTTTGGGGGAGAGACGAGGACTGCAACAAAGTGGGAAAAGGTACAAAATGGAAGGAAAAAAAGGAAAGGCAATGAGAAAAATAATAATCAAAAAGTCAAAAAGAATGACCAATCTAGAAGAAATAAAGGGAATCAATAAAAGAAAAGAGATTAAAGGTGTGGAATGTTTAGAAAGGAGAAAAAGGTTTGAAATGAACAAGAAAGAGTGACAATGTGTCTCTCTAACCCCTCAGAAAGAACTTAATGACTCAAAAAGTCAAGAGAATGTATGCCAAAATGAAGCAAATGAAGTGCTTAAGGGAATATGGAACCTACCTAGACCAAATATTTCCTATCTTAACCAAAAGCCTTCACTATATCTCCACAAAAGCCCTATATGATCTTGAGTTGAATGAAACTTGCAATAGTGGCAACTCACATAAGGGGCAAGCTTATGGTACTTAGAGCCGGACTTGAGACCTTTCTTTGATAAAGATGAGTGTGTTTCCATTATCCTCGTTCTGAGTGATACAATCTAAAAGTGAGGTTTTCTTAGGGAGAATTGAGGAGTATGAGTTTGGGTTCCACAATGACCAAAGTAGTAGAAAGAGTTTCTTTGATGGGTTGAGTCAACTCTTGATGATCTTGTGTCACACTAATTCCATGGTGTTTAGAAGGTCGAATGTTGTTAATGATTCATTTGAGTTGAGGGAAATTGTTAGTCTCAATTGATGCTAGAAGAGGTCACTTTAGGGCAGCTGAATTTTTTTGGATTTACTCTTAAGAGGTGGGTCTTATTTTGTTTGCTTGAGGACAAGCAAAAGCTTAAGTTCGGGGAAGTTGATAACTAGGGATTATAGTTCATTTTACACTCCTTCTTACTTGAGTTTTGATTGAAAATGGATACAAAATAGTCCCAAAGGCTTACATGGTGTACTTGTTTACAGGGTTTGGTCAAAAAGGCGATAATTAGTCAAAACCAGCTCAAAAAGGAGTGAAACATGCACAAGTACCAAGAACAAGTCCAGGCATAGTGCAACAGATCCACTGCGGCCGCATTCATATAGTGCGGTCCGCAGTGAGGAGATTCAGAGAGGTGCATATTGGAGAAACTCAAGCATTGCTGCCGCAAAGTATTATGTGCGGACCGCACTGGCCTCACCGCGTCTGCAAGGATGGGGTTCAGAGAGTTGGGAATTTGGAGGTTAATTCCAATGCGGTTCGCGGTCCTTTTTGTGCGGACCACAGTAGAAGCCACCGCAGCCGCGGTGCATTTTATGCAGCTCGCGGTGGCTAAGTTCAAAGAGCAGAAGTTTGAAGCCAAAAAGCCTCATTGCGGCCGCACTCCATTTCTTGCGGTCCGCGGTACCCCTGCATGGGTATTTTTGTCCAGAAAATTCGGCCTAGTATAAATACTTTCTTTTACCATTTTTATGAAGGCTTTTGTACTCTAACTTTGAGAAGAGCTCGTGGATGGCTGTATTAGACTATTTTGAGTAATTTTATAGTTGGTTTATCATTGAATCTTCAATTATTAGCTTATAATTAAATCTTATGGGTTATTCTTCATCTATTTCTTTGTTTTCTTTAATTATTATGAGTAGCTAGACCCGTTAGCTTGGGTTGTGGCTCAACCTCAGTGTGGGTATTTGATGGGTCTTTTGATTTAAGGCTTAGAAGTTTATGGGTAGTTGATATTTGGACTGATTTGTGTTTTCCATGTTAAATCAGTGGTTGCAAACACTAATTTGTGCCTATTTGACTTGGGTTCTTCTTGAGAAAGAGAACTTGAGTATAGGAAAATCAGTCCAACAAGGAATTGGGGTGTAATCAAGATATTGATAGTCCCAATTAAAGAGTTAAACCTAGAGATAGTAATCCCTATTTGATCCTTTATTGCTTGCACAATTTTGACACCCAATTGGAGTTGAAGATGTCAATTAGGGAAAAGTCACTCAAACTACCGAGAGGTATAGAGTGAGTAATTTCGTGCATTGTCTATATCACATATCTCCAACATAACGTCTTTGCCTTACGCTTTAGATCCCATCAAGTATTCACCTAGGAGAAAGTCACAGCCCTAGTCCCTTTATCTATTGAGAAAACATCCAAAATGATATTAGCTAGTTAGTTCGTAATTTCAAATAGAATAAATCGTAGTTTAATCACCAAACCATTTGATGAGAAGTGCAATTGAGAACACAACGCGCTACTAGATCACTTAGACACTCAACTCCAATATATATAGCTCCTTGTGGAAATCGATCCCGACCCTTCGGGTAAAAGCTGCATTGACCCCCGTACTTGCTACTCTTTAGTGGTATAGGCGGGAGCCGATCACTTTTTTTCGCCGATGATCATTTGGATGGTGCGGGTGGGGGAGGGTGGCTTTGGGGGCCCTTTGTGTTGTTCTCGTCCCTTGCCGAAATTGGCTCTTCCGCGGTCACTCATCAATTCTTTTAGGCGTCCTTGGTTGAGCATGTTCACCACTTCTTGTCATAAATCTATGCAGTCTTCTGTCTTGTGGTCTCGTTCTTGGTGGAATTCACATAGGACATTCGACCTTCTGGTGCTTGGGTCGAACTTCATATTCTGTGACCATTTCACCTTTGGGCCGAGCTTTTCTAGTGCGTACACTATTTCTGAAGGGGAGACACAAAAATGATGAGTAGATAAAAGTGGGGGCATACTTTTGTTGTTCCGTTGAGTCCCTCTGTTTGGCCTGGACGACCCTTCCATATGATGAGGAGGTGGTGGAACTGCCGCTCTGACATATGGTTGGTGCCTTTCACGGTTGGGACGTGGGGCTGGGTGATCCCTTCAGGCGTCATTGCGGCGATCTCGTCTGGACTCTGTATGGACTAACGTTAGCCGTTAAGTTGGGTCGTTGAGGTCGTCCTCATCTGCTCGAACTTCGGCGCAGTAGGCATTTTGGATTTCATCCCAGGTTGTGGGAGGGTACTTCATGAGCCTGCTTAACAATTTTCTGGTCTCTCTCGACCCAGTTCTGTTTAGTTCGTTTTGGAAGGCGGATAAGGCCATGCCTTCAGATACATTTGGCAGGCTCATCCTGACCCTATTGAATCAGGCGAGGAAATCCCTGAGTCCCTCGCCAGGTGACTATCTAACGACGAATATGTCGCTCAACCTGGCCTCGGACTTTTTAGCTCCCGCGTGGGCGGTTACAAACTTATCGACCATTTCCTCGAACGTTGTTATGGATCGTGCCGGCAGCTGTGAGTACCATGTCAGGGCTCCCCCTGTTAGGGTTTCACCGAATTTCTTTAATAGCACAGATGGTACTTGTTCCTTTGAGAGGTCGTTGCCTTTCACTGCCGTGACATAATGGATTATGTGGTCCTCAAGATCTGTCATGCCGTCATATATTTTCAAATAAGGAGGCATTTTGAAGGTTTTGGGGATGGGATGCGGTGCCTCTTCCTCATTGTACGTTTGCTCTACGAACCGACCAATGTCTCGTTTGGGTAGGAGTTTTGGGGCCCCGGGTATCTTGTCGACCCTCTCTTGGTGATCCTTCATTTGATCTCGTAGTGCCTTATTTTCATTCTACATTTCCTCCATCTTCCTCAATATGGTTGTGAGTGCGTCGTTACCTGCATCAAATGTAGCATTAGTGTTACCTGTTGGGCGGGGAGCAGTTTGCTCGTCGGCGGCAGTTGCTTCTGCCGGTATGGCATTCTGAGCCACTCCTTGGATAGGCTTATCAAGGAAGTCATTCAGCGTACTTATTAGCCATGCTTCCAGTAACCTTTTCACCGCTGGTGGCGCTTCCTCAACTGTGGACATGGAAGCGCCTCTTTCTCGAACAACCGTTACACTTTCGTGGGGAGGGGGTGAACCACCTTGCCCAGTCGTGACGCTGGGCGTGGTGTTTAGCTCTCCTCTGCCATTATCCTCATTGATGATGCTCATGAGGTTAGCAGTAACGTATGCAATGGCTTTCAACATTTCTTCTCCTCTTCTTGTCATTGTTAGTTTATGCAGACGGAAAGAGATGATGATGTGCGTGTATGTGTTTTTTTTAAAATCTAACAGGAACTAAAGATTTTAACTAGAAAATCCCCACAGACGGCGCCAAATTGTTTTACCAAAAATAAGATAAACACTTTTATGAGGTAAGTTATAAAGAAAACAGAAGGTTAATCCTAGTTAAACTTAATAACTGTCAGATCTGTGAATGTGGTGATAAATGAAAGAAATAAAGGTGCTGTAATATTAAATTTCGGACAAAGATACTGACGATGACTGCAATGAATGTATGAGTGAGTGGAATAAATGCATGCAATGGCAAGAAATGTAATAATAAAAGATGATATGCATGAATATCAAGTAGTGATAGTTAGCAATCACGTTGTCAACGAAGCAAATTACGAGATACGTGGATCCGACACAATGTTCTTGGATCTTTTATATGAAAAGATTTCTTTTAACTTGGAATCAATAAAAAAGACAAGAAGTGGATATTCTTACAACAGTCAATGTTACAAAGTGTTCTCCCTCAGAGTTTCAGATGCCTTTTTCCTCATCCCTCCCCCCTTCCTATAAATAGGAGACATTCTTTAAGAAACCCTAAAAAAAATACAAGGGATGTCGACATCGTTCTAATTTAAATCTATACTACCGTTACAGTGGGTCTCTGATGTCGAACTCGTTCGAATTAGAGCCTTCGAACTTTATTGTTGGCCGACCTGAGTTTCGACCTTAGCCGTTATCACTTATTAAGATCGACCCAAATTTCGACCAATACAATAGTATATGTGGGAGATGTTTGTTTTTATTTTAATTTTGTGACAAAATAGGTTTGATGTTGTAATGATTTATCGTAAATACACTAATTTTATATGAACTAATAGTCAATTTACTGCAAATTTTCTCTTTTAAATGATAATAAATTAATAGTATGTTTGGCCAAAACTTCTCCGAAGCCAAAAATATGTTGAAGTATTTGGCCAAGTTTTGAAAAGAAAAAAAGTATTTTTGAGTTGATTCAGAAGCAGAAAAAAGTAGCTTCTCTCCAAAGCTACTTTTGTGACAAATACACTTATAAGCAGTTTTAAAAGCTTGACCAAGCACTAATTATTGTACAAAAATATATTTTAAATTAATTAACCAAACACAAACTACTTTTCGCCCAAAATACTTTTGAAAAACATACTTTCCAAAATAAGTTAGATTTTTGCAGGGCCAAACAGGCTACAAAAATCCCAAAGGTGGTTCATGAACCTTCTGTTGGGATTTGCATTGATAATATTAATGACACGAAAGTTATAAGATGGCGTGTCCTTGCTGAAAGCAATAGTTAGTTCCTTTTGGAGTGTAATTTCATTATTTAAATATTATAATAAAAGCTCAAAAAACCATGTTAGCAGTACTTCAGTTGTACCAATTGAGCTGTACGGAGCATGAAATTGATTACTATTCTCATCTCCTAACTTCTATCTTTGTCAATGATTTTATTCTTACACGTAGACGGCCAAGAAATTACGAATTAAAAGGCGGATTAATCCCTTTTAATTTTTTAAGATATTCGAGTTAGCTCGCGCATATCTTAAATTTTTGTTCATTTAGTGTCCGGCTATTTAATACTCTATTTGTTCTAATTTATGTGAACATGTTTGATTGGGTACGAAATTTAAGTTAAAATAAAAAAATTTGAAATTTGTGATCCTAAACAAGTTAAAAAAGGGTCCAAAATATTTTGTGTGGTTATAAAAGTTTCTCATTAAGGGTAAAATTGAAACTTTAAGCTAAATTGTTCCAAATTTAGAAATTAATCATTCTTTTTTTATCGGACCAAAAAAAATAGATTAACATAAACGAAAACGAACAGAGTACGTGCTAACTCTGACTTAATATAGGTGAAAAGAAATCAATACATTAGAGGTAAAAATAAATTAAAGAAGAATTGGCCTAGAAGCAGGGTTGAATGTTGGAATCAATTTTTTTTTTCTTTTAGTGTAAAATAAATATTTTAGTGGTCTGATTTCCTTCAAGTATGTGTGGATACATGTTATATTTGCTAGCTAATAAAACAGCCCACATGCAAGATCTCTAAAAGATAATGTACACCCAGGTAGCTCTCAGCATTATTCGTCTACCAAAATAAAATTCTGTCGACTTCCTATTTCTTTTTCTTTTTTCTACATATATATATATATAAAGGCAAATTCTCGAGTTTCCTCAAAAGTAAGAAAGAAAAAAAAAATTCATTATTTTGGTAAAGCAGGAGCACATCTTATCAAAGGCATGGATATATAGAGAAATGTAGGGACAATTAAGATTGAAGTGTTAGTCTCGCAGTGTTTCAATATATCCTGTTGAGATGGTCTCTTGTTGTCTTTTCCTCCCTCGCTGGTATCTAGAATTTAAAATTTAATAAGATATATATTACTACAGTTAAATATATCTATAATAATTTTGTTTGTTTTGAATATTTTTAGATGTTATAATAAAGTGTTGATATAAAAAAAAAATATATTAATTATAACATAACATAAAACTGGATCCGAAAAAACTCGTCTTTATAAAAAAGTATTGTTATACAAGAATGATGTTACAAGGGAGGTCTCACTGCAGTTACTAGCTATCATAACGAGTGCTAATAAGGGTTCGTGCACGATGCCGAAGGCTACTAATACTATTTGTTGCAAAGAGAGAAGGAGTTAATTCAGCTTCTAAAGTTTGTAAATAAATTTATTGTGCTTAAATGTCACTTACAAAAGCCCATTCAAACATGCTCTCTATTTCATTCACTAAAAGTCAAAACTCAAACAATCTATTCAAGAGAACGTCCATGAAGTTTATGGGATATCCAAGACATCTTCTCCAGCTAACACATCTGAATTGGCTTGTGAGAATGTTGTCTTAATATCTTCACTTTCATCTGCATCTTCAATTCGTATGCAAAATTAATTGGTTAAATATTAAGAATACTTACATTTTTAAAACTGATTAACTTTTTAAGACTTTGATCTTTTAATATGACGAGCTTAATAAACTTTAAAATTGGGATACTCTTCTTGATATTTTTTTTGTCATATAATTTTTATATTTTACATATTTTAAATAAATGTTTTTACTAGGCCCACGTCGGCCCGGCCTAGCCTCAGTCAGCCTTATTCGTTCCGGCTTAAAAGTCTCGTTTTTAAATGGGTTCCAAAAATTTTAGCCCAACTCTGCTAAATCACGGACAAGACTGGGCTGACCCAACGGACCAAGTTCATATTGACGGCTATAGGTACGTAGCTAGGTGAGGGATAGAAGAGGGAAGGGTCATCATTATATTATGCTTTTTATTTGTTGGTATTAATGTTATTTATCATTATATTGTTTTCATCTATGCATTGAGAGACTTCTAAAATTTGAAAGGGATCACATCAAGAAATCATGGCAGGGCTCAAACGACAAATTATAAAGAAACATGTGTATCTCAGGGGTCTGGTTGCTGGTTCAATGAATTGTAGCTGCAAATTAGTCTTCTAATTGAATTGGTATATCTAGAGCTATATCAATGTGACATACAATTTTGCCACCATTAATTAAGATAGACATAATCAGAGAGCTAGGCCCCTCAAATCAATTATTGAAAAAGCAATCAGGTGACTATTGAAACTCCAAATTAAAGTTCTCTCCATTAATATCTCGTATATATATAGGGAAACTTGCGCACAAATACTAGTCAATATTTGAAGTATCCACACAAATTAAGCGTTCAAAGAATTCTAGTCAATATTTGTTAAAAGCTACATGTCATATTCTGAGCTCGACATCTTTAAAAAGTGAAGTCCGGTGCATTGTACGGGGAAGAACCGAATCACAATGATCTATTATATGCAGATATTTCTACCAGAATTGTTTCCACGGCTCGACATCTTTAAAAAGTAAAAATGAAACTTGTTATATGGCATTTAAAATATTTATTTTAGGAAGTGGACAATATTTTAGAAAACTGAAGACAGAAGGAAAAGGAAGATATGAATTGGAAACTACTCCTGCAATTGGTATTTCTTTCTTTTTCTTGTTCCTTTTTAGGTTCAATTATTTGAGGATCATATATCTGTTCGCGTGCTTAAATCCAAAAATAATTTAACGAGATTCAAATAGAATTGCGATTCGCTGCGTAGTTACGTTGTGTCATGCATTTCCTAAAATGAACTGTAAAAATTAGAGGTGGATTTAGATGTAACTTAATGGATTGAAAAATGATGAATTCGACCTTTACAATTCTTAGTATTAAACTCATTGTACTTTTTAAAATTATAGATTCAAATTAGTAATTAAAACTCTAGTAAATTTTTATACACACACAAAAGGCAGTCCGGTGCACTAAGCTCTCTCTATGTGCGAGATTATTTGAAGGGCCGGAGCACAAGGGTCTATTGTACGCAACTTTATCCTGTATTTAAAAAACTATTTTTTCGACTCGAACCCGTGACTTCATGATTTCTAAATATATATATATATATATATATATATATATATACGTTCTTATGAACCCGTTGTCGCAGAGCTATATTAGCCGCTAATTAAAATAGACAGGTAGAAACTGATACCTAATTTTTGAGCTGGAGGTTCATATATTTACTAGTGATGTTAGGTATATAGGATTTATTAGGTCTTTTGTTGGCAAAAATATCTACTTCTCTCCAATAATATCTAGACATACTATACTTGTTAGTATTTGTTTTCTTGTTCAATATTGAATATAACATTTCAATTAAGATATAATCCTAACTTGTTATAATATTTCGCTAAAACGATCGACCGTGAAGTTATACATTCCCGTTGCAAGTAACACCAGGACACCTAGTAATTGAGCTACTTTTATTAATATCTAATTATAAAAAATGGAGATATATGATTTTTGACAGATGCTAATCTAATCACTTGCTGTAAAATCTGAGGGAAACAAATCAAGTAAAAGGATAATAAGATCATAAAAAAGAACCGGCACGTGAGAATGTTAATGAAAAGGACAAGAATGATGAATGTTCTATATATATGTTGCTTATAATTCATCACTATATTTGTTTGCCTTATCAACACAGCTCTTTGTAAACTTAACTAAATTCACAGCATTTCTTTAAGGAATTTAATCCCCTCCTAGTATTCAAGGTTATGGATTAATTCCTTCTAGGATAGAACGAATTACATACTGGTGGTACTTCAAACCCCAGTGTTTCAGCGAACTCAAAGTTCGGTAGCAAATCACACTTACTGTTGCTTTCTTTGAAGTTAAAAGTATGCAGAAAGAAGGAGGAGAACTTAGAAATTAGTATGTAAAATAAGAGAAAATGAACTTGTATTTATAGTCAAAGTTGGGTTGAAATCTGAAGAAGTGCAACTCTTCAGAATGGCTATTTTTGCAAAACGGCCATAGAATAAATGCCATGACATAATTGGCTATTTACTCAACAATAAAGAGGGAAAATTGAAGGGTACTTAATTTTCTGTTACAAAACAGAAAACTAAATATTGGATAACTGAAATGGATTTAATATTAATATTAATTTTTTTGTTATTAAAACAAATATTTAATAAAATTTCTGTTAATATTTACTATTAACAAATAAATTTGGTCCAAAAATTAATCAATCGATCGATCATTTGACCAAATCCAAATCCAAATCCAAATCTGAATCCGAAGCCGAAGCCGAGGCCGAGCCTAGCCAAGCGAGCGAGCGACGACGACGACGGTGCGAGGCTTGCCTTCTTCTCAACTCTTTAAGAGCTAGAAGAAGAGCAATTTCTTAGATACCCATCAAAAATCTTTTCCTCTTCCCATGTGGGACAATCAAGGAGGGAAACTCAAATATTACTCAAATATTGCATTTCCCCTCCATTTCCCATTCACCCTATTTTAAGCATTAATAAATTATTAATTGCTTAAAATCCCAACAACCCCCCACATAAATGGGGAATGACTATATCACGGAAGTATGCATGAAAACTGTGTGATTCGCAAGCAAGGATTAATTGCATCTGGATAAGTAGGTTTCCCTTTGAACTTTCCATAGTGAACTTATGTCGGATATACTCGATCAATCGGTAGATTTGATATCTTTGAACCGTCGAACTTTGGTGTATACCTAGACAACCATAAGTCACACAACCAACCATTAACCGTCTTTGGTTCTCATTGTTGTGTTCGTTTCAGCCATGAACACCGCCTGGTTTCATAAGTGCATAGAGAACTGGCTTTGCAAAATTCTCCTTGAAGCGGCTAACACTTCACACTTACATAGGTGATTCCTAAACGTGTCATCCCGTAGATACACTATTTGATATACCCCGTATCAAATTTAGAAATCATTAAAAAGCCTAATGCTTTATCCTTGATACTGAACATTGTCTCATCACGAGAATGGACCAAAAGTTTAGTTGAGACAATGTTGAACCGTCATTAATGACTTTGTTTGATCTCCTTGAACCTAGATCTTGGGATCTCCAGTCTTCTAGGTAGAGTTACCGCCACTATGACTTGTTCTAGGCCATAGTCCCATTCCCCTTGATGATTTCTCTACTATCTCTCTAGTTAGGCCTTTTGTAAGTGGATCTGACACATTATCACTTGACTTTACATAGTCAATCGTGATAATTCCTCTAGAGAGTAATTGTCTAACGGTTTTATGTCTTTGTCGTATATGACGAGATTTACCATTATACATAACGATCACAGCCCTTCCAATTGCCGCTTGACTATCGCAATGTATGCATATTGGTGCCAACGGTTTGGGCCAAAATGGAATATCTTCCAAGAAATTTCGGAGCCATTCAACTTCTTCACCGGCTTTATCTAAGGCTATGAACGCAACCTCCATTGTAGAGCGGGCAATACAAGTTTGTTTGGAGGACTTCCAAGATACCTCTCCTCCACCAATAGTGAATACATATCCACTTGTGAACTTGGAATCAGTTGATCCGGTGATCCAATTTGCATCACAGTATCCCTCAATGACCGCAGGATATTTACTGTAGTCCAAAGCAAAGTCCTGGGTATGTACTAAATACCCCAAAACTCGTTTCATGGCCATCCAATGAGATTGACCTGGATTGCTCGTATATCGACTCAATTTTCTTATTGCACAAGCTATATCTGGTCGTGTACAATTCATGATGTACATTAAATATCCCAACACACGAGCATAATCCAATTGTGATATGATTTGGCATTTGTTCTTTGCAAGTGCAAGATTCATGTCAATCGGAGTCTTTGCAACTTTAAAATCTAAGTACTTGAATTTTTCTAGTACTGTTTTTATGTAATGAGATTGAGACAAAGCCAGACCTTGAGAAGTCTTATAGTTCTTAATACCAGAATTAAATTGGCAACTCCCAAGTCTTTCATATCAAACTTGATAGTTAGCATACGCTTGGTCGCATTTATGTTGGCAGTGTCATTACTCATTATCAATATATCATCCACATAAGCAAACAATGACTATGTGATTTGGAACATTTTTAAAGTACACTCATTTATTTTAAAACCATTTGACAACATTGTTTGGTCAAATTTCGCATGCCATTGTTTGGGTGCTTGTTTTAGTCCGTAAAGGGACTTAACAAGTCTACATACCTTCTTTTCTTTACCTGGAACCACAAACCCTTCAGGTTGTTCCATGTAGATTTCTTCCTCTAACTCTCCGTTTAAGAAGGCCGTCTTAACATTCATTTGATAAATTTCAAGACCATAAACTGCAACTAACGCTACCAGCGTTTTTATGGACGTAATTCTTGTAACTGGAGAGTATGTATCTAAATATTCAAGACCTTCTCGTTGTCTATATCCTTTGACCACAAGTCTTGCCTTAAATTTGTCAATAGTGCCATCATCTTTCATTTTCCTCTTAAAGATCCATTTAGAACCCAACGGTTTATTTCCAGGTGGAAGATCAACCAATTCCCATGTATGGTTGTTCAATATGGATTATATTTCACTATTGACTATCTCTTTCCAAAATAATGATTCTGAAGAAGACATAGCTTATTTAAATGTTTGAGGCTCATTTTCCAACAAGAAAGTCACAAAATTTTGTCCAAATGAAGTAGACGTTCTTTGACGTTTACTACGTCTTGGAATCCTCCTGATTAAGTGTACTTTCTTTTGTTTCTTCCTGAGGTCGTTTAGATCCTTCACCAATCGACTCACATTCCTTTTTATACGGATATATATTTTCAAAGCACTCAGCATTATATGATTCTATAACCGTATTATTATGAATGTCAGTATTTTCTGATTTATGAACCAGAAATCGATATGCTTTACTATTAGTCGCATATCCTATGAAAACACAATCAACGGTTTTCGGTCCTATTTTTACCCTTTTGGGTTTAGGAACTTGCACTTTTGCCAAACACCCCCACACTTTAAAATAATTCAAGTTGGGCTTCCTTCCTTTCCATTTTTCATATGGAATGGATTGTATTTTGCTATGGGGCACTCGATTTAATATTCGATTATCCGTAAGAATGGCTTCCCCCCACAAGTTTTGTGGCAAACTAGAACTTATCAACAACGCGTTCATCATCTCCTTTAATGTACGATTCTTTCTTTCCGCAATCACATTAGATTGGGGCGTGTAAGGGGGCGTTGTTGATGAATAATTCCATATTCTAAACATGTTTCTTCAAAAGGAGATTCATATTCACCACTCCTATCACTTCTTATCATTTTTATTTTCTTGTTAAGTTGCGTTTCAACTTCACTTTTGTATTGCTTGAATGCGTCTATTGCTTCATCTTTACTATTAAGTAAGTAAACATAGCAATATCGAGTACTATCGTCAATAAAAGTTATGAAATACTTCTTTCCACCGCGAGATGGTATTGACTTCATGTCACAAATATCTGTGTGAATTAAGTCTAAAGGATTTGAATTCTTTTCAACTCACTTATAAGGATGTTTAACATACGTAGATTCCACACATACTTGATATTTTGATTTGTCGCATTCAAACCTAGGCAATACTTCCAAATTAATCATTTTCCGCAAGGTTTTATAATTGACATGACCCAAACGTACATGCCATAATTCATTAGACTCAAGTAAGTAAAACGAAGCTGAAATTTTATTATTACTTTCAACAACCATTACATTAAGTTTGAAAAGGCCCTCGGTAAGGTAACCTTTTTCTACAAATATCTCGTTCTTACTTATTACAACCTTATCGGATACAAATACACATTTAAAGCCATTCTTAACAAGAAGTCCAATAGAGACTAAATTCTTCCTAATCTCGGTAACATGAAAGACGTTGTTCAAAGTCATCACTTTGCCGGAAGTCATTTTGAGAAATATCTTCCCACATCCTTCAATCTTCGCCTTTGAAGCATTTCCCATAGAAATCGTCTCATCGGGTCCAACAGGAGCATAAGTAGCAAAAGCTTCTCTAACAGCACAAACATGACGAGTGGCTCCAGAATCAAACCACCACTCTTTAGGATTGCCCACCAAGTTGCATTCGAAAAGCATGGCACACAAGTCATCAACATCATCATGCTTTTCAACCATGTTGACTTGACCCTTCTTCTTGTCTTTCTTCATAGCACAACACTCCGTAAATTTGTGTCCGGTTTTCCCACAGTTGTAGTAGTTTTCACTGAACCGCTTCTTGCTTGGGTTGTATTTTGGTCCAGAAGCCTTCTTCCTCTTTTTGTTATCTTCAACAATATTTGCTCTCATTATTGTTGAATTTCCACGGCCTCTCCTGTCAGCAGCTTTATTTTCCTCTTCAATTCTCAACCGAACAATGAGATCTTTAAGGGACATCTCCTTGTGTTTGTGTTTCAAATAATTTTTGAAGTCCTTCCACAACGGAGGCAACTTCTCAATCATTGCTGCTACTTGGAATGCTTCATTGATGACAAGACCTTCAATGAAAATTCTATTAGTAAACATAATAAAATTAATACTCCCAATATTAGTATTAATTCTACTTATACCTTCAGCAAGGAGATCGTGAATAATCACTTGCAATTCCTGGACTTGGGTAATAACAGACTTGCTATCTACCATCTTGTAGTCCAAAAACTTTGCAGCAACGAACTTCTTCAACCCGGCATCTTCAGTTTTGTATTTCGTTTCAAGCGCACTCCACATTTCTTTGACGTTTCCACGCCACTGTAGACGTTATACAAAGCATCCTACAGCCCGCTTAGAATATAATTCTTGCACAAAAAATATGAATGCTTCCACGCCTCAATCACGAGAAAGCGTTCAGTCTCTGGAGTTTCATCAGACAACAGAGGAACATCTTCCTTGATGAACTTCTGGAGACTTAGAGTAGTCAAGTAGAAGAACATCTTTTGCTGCCAGCGCTTGAAATCAAGACCGAAATTTTTTTCGGGTTTCTCAGTCGGTGCCAATGTTGTCGGTGTTGTTCGGCTCGTTGAAGCATTGGCAGTTACCATCGGAACAACTTGGTTTCCGTTGTCATTCGTCATTTCTGTAAAAGAATGACACAAACGTTAAAATCACGTAGATTTTAATCTCCAAAAACCACAAAGGTTTTTCTCTCCAGAAACAGTGAATATAAAACAAATACAGAAAATATACTAAATTCCTTAAGCTTGTTAGTAATCTGTATTTGTAAAATAATTTTGGAGAATATTAAATAACATAAACAGAAATGTAAATGAAATAACAAAACCAATTCGAGCCCATTGAATTCACAGTGTTTCCTTAAGGAATTTAATCCCCTCCTAGTACCTTCAAACCCCAGTGTTTCAGCGAACTCAAAGTTCGGTAGCACATCACACTTAATGTTGCTTTCTTTGAAGTTAAAAGTATGCAGAAAGAAGGAGGAGAACTCAGAAATTAGTATGTAAAATCTGAGAAAATAGACTTGTATTTATAGCCAAAGTTGGGCTGAAATCTGAAGAAGTGCAACTCTTCATAATGGTTGTTTTTGCAAAACGGCCATAGAATAAATGCCATGACATAATTGGCTATTTACTCAACAATAAAGAGGGGAAATTGAAGGGCAGTTAATTTTCTGTTACAAAACAGAACATTAAATATTGGATAACTGAAATGGATTTAATATTAATATTAATTTTTTGTTATTAAAACAAATATTTAATAACATTTCTGTTAATATTTACTATTAACAAATAAATTTGGTCCAAAAATTAATCAATCAATCATTTGACCGAATCCGAGGCCGAGGCCGAGCCAAGCCGAGCGAGCGACGACGACGACGGCGCGAGGCTTGCCTTCTTCTCAACTCTTTAAGAGCTAGAAGAAGAGCAATTGCTTATATACCCGTCAAAAACCTTTTCCTCTTCCCATGTGGGACAATTAAAGAGAGAAACTCAAATATTACTCAAATATTTCATTTTCCCCTCCATTTCCCATTCACCCTATTTTAAGCATTAATAAATCATTAATTGCTTAAAACTCCAACAACTTATTCTCAAAAAAACTAAATAGTTATCTCGCGAACGTGATAATCATGAATAATACAAGTGAATAAAACTAATAGCCTATTTGGCCAAGCTTCTAAAATTAACTTATTGTGCTTTAAAATATACTTTTGGTGAGAAGTAGTTTGTGTTTGACTAATTAATTTGAAAAGCACTTTTAAGCAGTAATAGTGTTTGGCCAAGCTTTTGAAAACTGTTTCTCAGTGCTTCTCAGAAAGTGCTTTTGGAGAGAAACTATTTTTTTCTGCTTCTTCAAAACTGCTTCTGCTTCTCCTCAAAATCACTTTTTTTCCTTCCATAAGCTTGGTCAAACACTTTACTTTTTGGCCAAATGCGCTTTTGGCCAAAAAAGCACTTTTGACCAACAAAAAAAAAACTTGATCAAACAGACTATAAGAATTTTTCCTAATGCACTTGGTTATCATTTCTTAATTTAACTGCTCCTATATATATCGAACTAATTAAGGTCATTAATTACACAAGAAGCTATATGAGTATAGTATATGGGAAGCATCACATGCAAGAAAATTGATAAATAAATTGCTATTATAAGCAACTTGTTTATTTATTATCGAGTTTAAAATATTAAATTTTGTAACCTGAAAAATAAGACAAATTAACTATCTGCTACAATTGATAGTGTAGAAATATTACATAGCGCATGTATAATAATTACCTCCACCCATTATCACACATTGACCAACTTATACATTGACATGGAATAATTAATTATAATATAGTCACAACTAGTGGTGATAATATGGATAAAAGAAATTAGTTATTCACCCATATTATTCACTAAAATATGGGTTGGATGATGAACTGTTTGAAAATGGGTCAAATATAGATAAGAATCATATTATACACTTAGAAAATGGATAACTAATGAGTTTAATTTTGTACATTTATAAAATTTCAAATTGGGGGTTCGTCAAATTTGAGACTAGGAATTCTCAAAAGTGATCATGTATAAGAAGCCATGGATAATATGTTTATCCATATTATTCGCAGCTGGTTAATCAACCCGTTTTTTTATCCGTAATAAATATGAGTCGGGTCGGATAATTTATTCATTTTCGTATTACCCGTTTTCGACTTGTCTCATATCCGACTCGACCCGCTCGTTTACCGCTGCTAGTCACAACGTGTGAGGTTCTTCTTTCTTCACGTGTGTAATATATATAATTTTGTTTTGGTTTTGGAGTGAGGGTGACTGATGCTAGAGGAGGTAGCTTCCACACTCCTCACAACCACACCAAACTACATAATGGGAAACTAGTAACGTTGTTACGTACGTTGTTTGTGCTACCTAGCTAGCTACTTAACATATATCATAATGATTAATTGATAGTGATGTTCAATCTAATTATGATAATCACACCTTCATCATCAATCGCAACATTACGATATCTTTTTGACGTATAACATAAATTTATGTATATATATCTAATAATATTGTAATAACTATCAGTAAATATGAACTTATAACTTAAAAGATATAACGAGTAACGTTCAATACTAAAAATCTTAAAAGTTAAAATTCTGTCGGTAACTTTGTATCCATCAGTACCACTATCAACTGTCTCAACCGTAAACGTACGTACAGACTTTTGTACTCTCTCCTTCCTTAGTTCTCCCCCACACGACACAACTTCCTCTCTTCTCTTTTCATTAATTTTGTGCTCTTTCTTTCAGACTCAAAGCACCATCAAAATTCAACTGCATGAAGTAGAGAAAAGTTATATCATTCTCGGTCGTCAATGGCTCGTTTTCTCTCAGGCTCCAGGTTTCAATCCTCTTCCTTTTCTTCTCTTAATCTGAATTTGTTCCGAATCCCTATTCTTATTAATGATTTACCTACAATTATATTGGTGAACAGAAAGTTCACGTTGAAAGCAGATATATTAAATTCTTTGAGTCAGTTATAGGAACGGCGAAAATGATCATTAATATACGAAACCCTAGAAAGAAACCTTGTCACTGATCCCTAGGGTTTATTAAGGACCATGAATATCCCAGTGACTGAATTTTATAAGAATATTCTTTCTACGAAAAAAAGTTTAAAAATTCTATTATTCAATTTGTTCAAACTAAGTACTTCTTATTACCTCACCAGTATTGCTCCCCCGAAAATGTCTAAACTTACACTTAATTTCTCACAATAAATTGTCAGGATATGTTGTTGTAGCTTTGTCTCTTTTTTTTTAAATCGTTAGTCTTTAGGTTGATGCACAGTTTATTTTTCACCTATATATGCTATGGATAGGATTATGGTCTCGTCTTGAACAATCCCTTATGACCTTATCTCAGACATTAATGTTGTTGGATAGAGTTAGGCCTTCTTAAACGCTATTATGCTTCTCAAAAGAATTATATACTCCGAATATGTTTATGGAAGAACAATAATATTCTACTGAAAATAAAATAGTATATATATAATGATTTCCATTTAATGTAAATGTTAAAGATGGTATGTTTATCGTTCGTACACAGATACATCATCCGTACCAAGATCCCATCTGTGTGATCTTTCCAAAGGCTAGACATCTTACGTGAGATAATTGTTAGTAATCTATATTCAAAATATATTCAAAACCAGTAGCAATTGAAAAAAATCAGAAATGTAGAAGAACAGAAAATGAATTCGAACTCACTGAATTTACAGTATTTCCTTAAGGAACTTAATCCCCTCCTAGTACCCGAGGTTTAGAATTATTTCATCCCAGGATAGAACGGATAACCTCATTGGTGTAGTGGTACTTCAAACCCCAGTGATCAACGAACTCAAAAAACAGTAGTAAATCACACTTACTGCTTTCTTTTATGTTAAAACAATGCATAAAGAAGAAGGAGAAATTAGAATGTTCGTAAGGAAAATCTGAGGGAGAGTTCATGTATTTATAGCCATAAAACGTTGGATTATACTGAAGAGTTACAACTTTTCAGGTAAGGTTGCAACTCAAAATGACTGTTTTATCAAATGGCCATTTATGCAAACCGTCAAATTCAAATTGAAATGGAGGAAAATTTGAATTACCGTTACAGTAACGGTCTAATTTGGATTGATTAATATTGCGTTAATATTTACAAATAAATTTGGTCCAAAAAAATTAATCAATCAGTCATTTGACCAAATCCGAATCCGAAGCCGAAGCCGAGCCGAGCGAGCGAGCGACGACGACGACGACACGATGCTTGGCTTCTTCTTAACTCTTTAAGAGCTAGAAGAAGAGCAATTGTATATATACCCATCAAAAGTCTTTTCCTCCTCCAATATGGGACAATGTCCCTTTGTCAAGGAGGGAAAATCAAAATTTTAATTTTTCATCCATTTCCCATTTACCCTCTTTTAAGCTCTAAGATGCTTAAACCCAATAATCCCCCACATGAATGGAGAATGGCTATATCACGAAAATATGTATGAGAAACTATGTGATTTACAAGCAAGGATTAATCGCATCTGGATAAGTAGGTTTCTCTTTGAACTTTTCGTACGTAGTGAACTTATGTCGGATATACTCGATCAATCGGTAGATTTGATATCTTTAAATCGTCGAACTTTGGTATATCTAGACAACCATAAGTCACACAATCAACCCTTAACCTGTCTTTGGTTCTAATTATTGTGTTCGTTTCAGCCATGAACACCGCATGGTTTCATAAATGCGTACAAAATTGGCCTTACAAAGTTCTCCGCAAAGTGGCTAACACTTCACACTTACATAGGTGATTCATGAACGTGTCATCCCGTAGATACACTATTTGATATTCCCCGTATCTAATTTAGAAACCATTAAAAGCTTTAATGCTTTGTCCTTGGTATTGAACATTGTCGCATCACGAGAATGGACCAAAATATTTTGTTGACAATGTTAAACTGTCATTAATGACTTTGTTTGATCTCCTTGAACCTAGATCTTGGGATCTTCAGTCTTCTAGGTAAATTTACCGCCACAATGACTTTTCCTCGGTCATAGTCCCATTCCCTTCGATGATTTCTCAACTACCTATCTCGTTAGGCCTTTCGTAAGTGGATTCAACATATTGTTGCTTGACTTTACGTAGTCAATTGTGATGATCCCCCTAGAGAGTAGTTGCCTAACGGTTTTATGTCTTCGTCATATAGGACTAGATTTACCGTTATACATAACGCTCTCAGCCCTTCCAATTGCCTCTTGACTATCGTAATGTAGGCATATTGGTGCCAACGGCTTGGGAAAAAATGAAATATCTTCCCAGAAATTCCGGAGAAATTCATCTTCTTCACCGACTTTATCTAAGGCTATAAACTCAGCCTCCATTATAGAGCGGGCAATACAAGTTTGTTGGGACGACTTCCAAGATATTGCTCCTCCACCAATAGTGAATACATATCCACTTGTAGACTTAGAATCAGTTGAACCGGTGATCCAATTTGCATCACAGTATCCCTCAATCACCGTAGGATAATTACTATAGTGCAAAGCAAAGTCTTGGGTATGTTATAAATTACCCAAAAATCGTTTCATGGCCATCCAATGAGATTGACCTGGATTACTCGTGTGTCGACTCAATTTACTTATAGCACAAGCTATATTTGGTCGAGTACAATTCATGATATACATTAAACATCCCAGCACACAAGCATAATCCAATTGTGATATGTTTCGGCCTTTGTTCTTTGCAAGTGCAAGATTCATGTCAATCGGAGTCCTTGCAACTTCAAGTATTGTTTTATGTAATGATATTGCGACAAAGCCAGACCTTGAGAAGTCTTATAGATCTTAATACCCAGAATTAAATTGGCAACTCCTAAGTCTTTCATATGAAACTTGATAGTTAGCATACACTTAGTCGCATTTATGTTGGAAATGTCATTACTCATTATTAGCATATCATCCACATATAAGCAAACAATGACTATGTGATTTGCAATATTTTTAATGTACAAACATTTATCACATCATTTATATTTAAACCATTTGATAACATTGTTTGGTCAAATTTCGAATGCCATTATTTGAGTGCTTGTTTTTGTCAATGAAGTTACTTAACAAGTCTACATACCTTCTTTTCTTTACCTGGAACTACAAACCCTTCAGGTTGTTCCATGTAAATTTCTTCCTCCAAATCTCCATTTAAGAAGGTCGTTTTAACGTCCATTTGATGAATTTCAAGACCATATACCGAACGTTTGTATGGACTTAATTCTTGTAATTGGAGAGTATGTACCAAAATAGTCAAGACCATCTCGATGTCTATACCCTTTGACCACAAGTCTTGCCTTGTATTTGTCAATAGTACCATCATCTTTCATTTTCCTCTTAAAAATCCAATTAGAACCCAATGGTTTATTGCCTTGATGAAGATCAACTAATTCTCATGTATGGTTGTTTAGTAT
Source organism: Nicotiana undulata (assembly GCA_005239495.1). NCBI lineage: Eukaryota > Viridiplantae > Streptophyta > Magnoliopsida > Solanales > Solanaceae > Nicotiana > Nicotiana undulata. The sequence continues at coordinate 108,959 of ML264217.1, forward strand.
GTCTATTTCACTATTGACTGTAACTTTCCAAAATAATGATTCCGAAGAAGACATAGCTTGTTTAAATATTTGAGGCTCATTTTCTAACAATAAAGTCACAAAATCTGATCCAAATGGAGTAGACGTTCTTTGACGTTTACTACGTCTTGGATCCTCCTGATTGTACGTACTTTCTTTTGTCTCTTCCCGAGGTCATTTAGATCCTTCACCAATCGACTCACATTCCTTTTTAGATATATATTTTCTAAGAACTTAGCACTATCTGATTCCATAATCGTATTATTATGAATGTCGAGATTTTCTTATTTATGCACCAGACAACGATATGCTTTATACTGGTCGCGTATCCTATGAAAATACAATCAACGGTTTTCGGTCCTATCTTTACCCTTATGGGTTTAGGAACTTGCACTTTTGTCAAACACCCCCACACTTTAAAATAATTCAAGTTGAGCTTCCTTCCTTTCTATTTTTCATATGGAATGGATTGCGTTTTGCTATGGGGTACTCGATTTAATATCCGATTAGCCGTAAGAATAGCTTCCCCCAAAAGTTCTATGGCAAACCAGAACTTATCAACAAAGCGTTCATCATTTCCTTTAATGATCGATTCTTTCTTTCCTCAATCCCATTGGATTGGGTCGTGTAAGGGGTCATTTTTTATGAATAATTCCATATTCTAAACATATCTCTTCAAAAGAGATTCATATTCACCACCTCTATCACTTCTTATCATTTTGATTTTCTTGTTAAGTTGTGTTTCAACTTCATTTTTGTATTGCTTGAATGCATTTATTGCTTCATTTACTTACTATTAAGTAAGTAAAACGGTCATTTATGCAAACCGTAATCGTTAACCGAATCGCAAAAAATGGCTTATTGGCTTATTGATATTGGGTTATCAAGTAATGGTTGATGAACATATTGAAATTTTATAATAAATGGCTTAATGATTTGGGGGCGAATTACTCAATTTCTTTATCGAATAAACCGTTAACCCATAAATAATTTTTATATTTACACTTTTACCCCTATACATATAAATTACTACTTAAAATCCCTAATCCCTAATTTCTCAATTTAACACTAGTAGTAGCAGCCCCAACAGTGGTCTCTATTCTCTTCTCTATCACCTAAATCCCTAATTAATATTTCTCCCAATATCGTCAGTAGTCTCTCTCTCTTGAAGGCTGAAGCTTTTGCGCTTGGCTCTTCTCTTCCATACGAGTTACGACCGCCGACCACGACTCGGAATCTGCTCGTCTCTTTCCAGTTCAAAACCTCTCTCCAACTATAGTTCTAAACACTTAAATATCGAACACTACTTAGATGAACATTTTATCAGATCTGGTTGTGGGGTGTTTATTCGATATGGGTAAGTGTAAGTATTTGGTACGAGTAGTAGTAGTTTTTTTTTGCTACTTCTTTTTATAGATTGCATAATCGACACAAAATATCCATACTTATATTACACTCATTCGGCGTGGAAAATCTATACAAATGAAAAGTCCTCGTAACATAATTGTTTGTAAATACAACATAGTGATTAATAGGGGTGGACTATATTCCTGGTTCTATCTCAAAATCACCGACAAATTCTCTAGTTTTTTACTTCTATTTTATTGTCTATTCGATTTAGCCTATAAATCGCCCAATAATCGCTCGATAATCGATAATCCGATACCAATTCTCATAATGTCTTATTGGGTGGCTAACGGATTACTACATTTATAAACCGATTAGACAAATCGTTAAGAGTAAATATCCGCTCGATCCGCCCGATAAGCACTCCTATTCTTACTAGTCTTTTGTGAGTTTAACTTACATATACGGATCAAATAATCAATGAAAATACTTACACTTTCAAGCCACCCAAATGATAACTACATGTAAAATGACATTTGTAATTTTGAAACTGAAATTGTTATTGATAGAATATGTAAATATTATTTGATAGTATAAATATTTCTATTCCCCTACACTATTTTCATTACGAAAATATCTCACGTCAGGATCTGTTGCTCAAACCGAATCACGCCAACGTTATGGAAACTCATCTTATATATACCAAACATAATTAATAGTTGGATCTATCAAGCAAAGAATATACTCTATTATGATATAGCATGCGAGTCACATGATTAGTTTGTTAGTTAAGAAGGTAGTTAGTTTGTTATAAGTAAGTTAAAGGTGTTTTAGTTATTTTAGCCTTTTCATCTTCTTCTCTAGTATATATCGACTGTACATAGCAGTAGAGAGAATAGCTCATTCTCTTAATAGCAGAACAGAATTGTAGAACCTTCCTCCATTAACAACCTCGAACAATTCTCACAATTTCATATGGTATCAGAGTGACATCCCTGGATCCCACCGCAGTTCTGATTTCAATTTCTAAATTCATTTCAATTTCCATTTCTGATTCTCAAGGTTCGATTGCAATTTGTTAAAATCATCGATGTCAGATGTAGATTCATCCATGGCAGAAACTACGTCGATAGATCACAATCATCCTCTATAGGTTGGTCCTTCTGACACTCCTAGCTCAGTTGTAGTTCCTGTTACGCTTACAGGCTCAGAGAACTATGGGTTATGGAGTGGGTCGATGTAGATCGCTCTTTTGGGGGGGAAAAGCTAGGTTTTGTTATTGAAGCATGCAAAAGGGATGCGTATGAAGGAGAGTATTGGAACAGTGGGAAACATCCAACGTCATTGTTCTATCATGGATTATGAACAATGTAGCTCCTGAACTTTTAGGTGGAGTTGTGTATGTATCAGATGCGCACCTAGTTTGGGAGGATTTGCGCGAAAGGTTTAACAAAGTGAATTGTGTTAGGATTTTTCAATTGCATTGTGAATTTGCAAATTTGGCATAGGGAACTAGTTCTGTGTCTGTGTATTTTTCGAAGTTGAAGGAACTTTGGCATGAGTATGAGGTTTTGGTTTCATTCCCAAACTGCTGTGAAAAGTTGAAGGATCATGCAGAGCATTTGCATCAATAGAGAGTTATGCAGTTTCTATCTGGATTAAAAGATATGATCAAGCAAGGAGGCAAATTCTCATGAAAACCATTGCTCCTACTCTCAACCAAGCCTATGCAATGATTATTCAAGATGAAAGCCAGCAAACAATTGGTGCAAACATCATAACTGATAAGGCAGAACTCGTGCCTATGCAGGCAGGAAAAGGAAGGGGAAGAAGGCAACTGGAGAGGAAAGAACCTACTGAGCAAAGAACCTGGAGAGCATCATGCCAACATGGCAAGTATAGGTACAAGTACAGGTAAAATAAGCTGCCTAATGTCAAGTTATACACACAAAAAAGAACAATGAGTGGATTATAGACTCAGGTGCCACCCATCATATTAACTCTGATATAGAATTGTTAACAAATACTAAATGTACAGGGAAGACAGACAAGGATAGAGTACATCTTTCTACTGGAGAAAAGGCTGACATTACTTATACTGGTAGTACAACCATGTTAGGTAGGAAGACAATCAGAGATGTGCTTTATGTCCCAAACTTTAAGTTTAACCTATTATCAGTGTCAAGGCTAACTAGGGAGCTGAATTGTAATGCCAACTTCTTTCCTGATTTTTGTGTGTTTCAGGACCTTTGGAATGGCAAGGTGAAGAGGAATGGAAGAGAAAGAGGAGGTTTATATCTTCTCAAGGGTGATCACTATGGAAGACTAGCTAGTAGAATAAGGACATTCAATGATGTGAGCAGGATGACTGAAGGTTCTTGTGGCCTGTGACATAAGAGGCTAGGCCACCCTTCCTTATTAGTGATGAAACATATAGTAGGTCTATATAATAAAGTTAGCAATATGTTGCAAGATAGTTTATTGTATGCCCTTTGGCAAAACAAACTAGACCGAAACTTCCATCACGTGATTCTAGGGGAGATACATTGTTTCATCTTGTGCATATGGACTTATAGGGACCTTATAAAATTGCTATCTTTGACAGAAAACAATATTTATTGACAATTGTGGATGATCATTCTAGATACACATGGATATTCTTTCTGCAGTTAAAGTTTGAAGCTATAGTAGCAATAAAATAATTCTTGACTATGATTAAAAATCAATTTGGTATTATGGTTAAGGTGATAAGGTCAGACAATGAGACAAAATTCTTCAATAAGCAATGTGAAGAATTGTTGAGTGCTCTAGGTATTATCCATCAAAGTAGTTGCCCTCATACTCCACAACAGAATGACATAGTGGAGAGGAAGCATAGGCACATAATTGATATTGCAAGAGATTAAAGTTTCAGGCCTCAATTTCAATAAAATACTGGGAATGTGTGTCAAAACAGTTGTCTATTTAATCAATAGACTACCATCCAGTGTCCAAAGGGTTAAGACTCCGTATGAGGTCTTGTATCACAAGAAGCCTAGTCTTGCATATCTTAGAGTTCTAGGATGTCTTTGTTATGCTACAAATATAGTCAAAATAGATAAATTTGCAAAAAAAGGGCCAGAGCAGCTGTTTTTATGGGGTATTCTGAAACTCATAAAGGCGATATTCTATTTGATTCACTTACAAAATAATTTTTCACCAGTATGGATGTTGTATTTAGAGAATATGAGTTCCCATTTGCTAAGGTGAATAGTGAACAACTCAGTCAATCAGGAGTGTGGAGGAGAATTGAGTCCATTATTGTTATCTCTCCTTTACATACTAATATTTTGCAAAAAAACACACACTTTAAACTCCATGGAGGAAGAAGTATTTCTGTAGGACAATAGACAAAGTACATTGTTGGAGCGCTCGAATTCAGACTCATTAAATCTGCAGGAAATGAATGTTGTGGGAATCTTTGAGAATGCACATGAGTGATCAAATACAATTGAGGATCAACAAGAAAATACAAATGAGCAGTAGGAAGGTGGAGATGCAACAAGCTCAAGACCAGACAAAAAATCTACAAGGTAGGTCAAAGAACCAATATGGACGAAAGACTATGTGACAACCAAAAGAAACACAAGTTGCAACTATCCTCTTTCAAATTACTTGGCATATGATTAGAACAGTTCGAGCTACCAATGTTATCTAGATTGAACCACGACATTCAAGGAGGCTATGAAGGATAGTAGGTAGATAGAAGCAATGAAGCAAGAGGTGAAGGCATTAGAAGACAACAACATATGGAAAGTGGTAGACTTACCAGAAGGGAAGAATTTTGTTTGATCAAAATGGGTGTATAAAATCATCTTCAAGGTAGATGAAGATATAGAAAGATTCAAGGCCGCATTGGTTGCAAAAGGATATAGTCAAGGGAAGGCTTGGAATACCATGACACCTTGTCATCAGTGGCCAAAATGGTCATTATGAGGACTGTCATTACATTACTTCCTTCAAGAGGTTGGGAATTATACCATATGGATGTTTATAGTGCTTTGAAGAGGTGTATATGGAGTTACCTGAAGGTTTCATAAGGCAATGAGAATAAATAGTGTGCAAATTACTAAAGTCCTTATATGGACTCAAGAAAGCTTCAAGGCAATGGAATATTAAGCTACCTGAGGCTTTGTTGGGGGCTGATTTTGTACAAAGCCATCATGATTACTCATTGTTCACACTAAGGAGTCAAGAAGGCATATTGGTCATTCTTGTGTTTGTAAATGATTTCCTCATTACAGAAGTTGTGCAAAGTTGATTAAGAAGGCCATAGACATATTGCATCAGAACTTTAAAGTGAAGGATCTAGAGAGTTACAATACTTCTTGGGAATTGAAGTCCTAAGATCCAAGAATGGATTGGAGCTAAACCTGCATGCACACCATTAGAATCCAATTCAAAGCTGACTTCAATAGGGTATGACAAGGCAAATGGAATCACAAGAGATATGGCCTTACAGGATGCTAGCACTTATCATAGGCTAGTAAGAAAATTTTATATGTTACTATAACAAGGCCTGACATTAATTATGTTGTACAATCCTTGAGCTAGTTTATGCATGCACCCAAAAGGTCTCATTGGAATGCTGCCCTGAGAGTGGTGAGGTACTTAAAGAGTGCTCCTGAGCAGGGTGTGTTACTGCAATCTGAATATGCTAATGAGTTCACATGCTGGTGTGACCCAGACTGGGCTGCCTGTCTTAACACTAGAAGGTCTATTACTGGTTGTGCTATTGGAAACTCATTGATCTCTTGGAAATCGAAGAAGCAAAAGATTGTTTCAATGAGTTCAGTTGAGGCAGAATACAGAAGCATGGTTGCAAGCATTGCAGAATTGACTTGGCTACTTGATTTGTTTAAGGAGTTGGGTGTGAAAATAGTATGACCAGTTACAGTGCTTAGTGATAGTAAGTCACCCAATCAACTTGCAGCTAATCATGTGCTTCACGAAAGAACAAAGTACATAGAGACTGATTGTCATTTCATTAGAGACAAAATCAAGGAAGGGATGTTCAAGACAACCCATGTCAGCACTAAGGAGCAGCAGGCAGATTTGTTGACTAAAGCATTATGAATTGCTCAACACGATTATCTATTTGGCAAGCTTTGAGTGTTCAATGTTCTGCACCCTCCAGCTTGAAGGGGCATATTATGATATAGGCTTGTGAGAGTCACATGATTAGTTAGTTAGTTAAGAAGGTAGTTAGTTTGTTATAAGTAAGTTAAGGGTGTTTTAGTCATTTTAGACTTTTCTTCTTCTATAGTATATATAGACTGTACATAGAAGTAGAGAGCAGATTTGCTCATTCTCTGAATAACATAACAAAATTGTAGAACCTTCCTCCATTAACAACCTTGAGCAATTCTCACAATTTCATAGCCTAAAATTATATGGTATCACCTCACGCATGATGTTTCATATAACTATTGTAATGAAAGATATATCTTTAGCCCCACCCCATCTCCACTGGATCTGTTCTCGGTTCCTCGTCTCTTTTTTTTAAAAGAATAAAAAAAATGGGGGGGG